>JAMKQA010090257.1:0-10366 GCA_024699735.1 Posidonia australis
AGCGCAGGAGGAGGCGGAAATTTCGCTGATTTAGGTTAAGAAACAAAGGGGCAGAACCTGCGTCGAGGTATTTTATATCGGCTTAGCGAGGACACTAACGAGGAATGTCCTCACTATCTACTCGCTAAATTTAAGCGAGGACATTTCCTTGCAAGCTCCCCGCTATATCGCCTCGTTATATTTTTACGAGGACATTTCCTCGCTAAGTCCTCGCCACTTGTTCTTGCAAAATCTAATTTTTCTTGTAGTGGTCCCTTTCGACGTGATGGGCGACCAATGCGACGGAGGGAGGTGGAGGAGATATAGAGGGAAGGAGGCTGAGGGAAGAAGAGGGAACCGAGCAGAGGAGGAGGGAAAGGAGAGAAGACGAACCAAGGAGCAAAAGGGAGAGGAGAAAGAACTGAGCCATGTGTGTCGCCGCCATGGGTCACTAGGGTTGGGCCGAAGTGCGGTGAGGTCGCCGGAGTGTCAATTGAGGTACGTGACCCCTTCTTCCGCTTCCATTCTACTTTATTGGCTTAATGAGTAAAATGTGTGATAATTATGTATAAAACATGATAAATCATGGGAAAATGATAGATAGGTGTGGAATGAGATGCATGATGTGTTTGTGTAGAGATCATGAGGGTTGGATGATTTTTTCTGGAATTATGAAAGTTTTTAGTATGAATGCTACAGTAGTTTCATACGAGCTTCACCCCTTTATGATTTTCATATGGATTTCATAATGAATGGATTCATGAATGGTTTGAGGAGTTTTGAAGTAGACTCAAGGGTCTACACCCCATGATTTAATTGTGTTTTATGATGCATGTGTGGTGGGTCCATCGGAGGCTCCCACTTCCATCGAACGAATGGTTGTTAGCAAGGGCCGTGTACAGAATACAGGAGATTCGGCATGCCAAACTCGATTCAGCATACTGAATCCCTATCAGTTTGTACAAGGGCACCTGGTTTTGGTAGATCAAAAACCTACAGTCGACCGAAACATGGGGTTTTGGTATACTGAAGGTATTCGGTATACTAAATTTTAATTCGGTCTGCCATTTTCACCCCCTGGTCCATATGAATAAATGGGCATAAATGATGGAAATAGAAGGTTTTAAATAAACAATGAGCATGTGTTAATGGTGTTTTCCCCATGAAAATGTCATGGAGGAATATGGAACCCAAATAAGTAAATTTGAGAATGGTTTTGGGTTTGGAACCCTAAAAATGAAAGAAAGTGATTAAATGTGTGGTTTTTGAGCATGAGACCCAATTTATGATTTTAAAGCATGATTTTCATTAATTTGAGTAGGGACCCCAATAACGGGTCATGTGTTGTATGGAAAAGATTCCAACAACGAAAAGAATGAAATAGAAATGGTTTTGAAAGAAAAAATTTAAGAGTTTTGAAGATGAACACTAATAATGTGTTGTGGAAATCACGGGGGGTTGGTGTCGGCAATATGGTAGGAGAGCGATACTCCAAGGAATCCAATTGTCAGATACGACTGTGGTTACCACTGTGGGACCACAAGTAGATGGTGTCAACAAATCGTAAAGTATCAATTGTCAGACACGACCGTGGTCACCAATGTTTGTGACGGTGTAGGCTGAGCTTGGGTTATTGAACCTAGTTGTTTGGGTCACTGATGGGACACATATCCCCTTACATATATGAAAAGAAATTAAGGCCAGTTGGCCAGAGCGGTGTCCTCCCACATGGAGAACTTCACCGCGGTAGTGTAGGGAGGTAGGGGAAATGGTGTCCTCACCTACTACTTGTGTGCCTGGTTATCCTTGATCACGGTAACACCAATAAAGAAAAGTGGAAAAGAATAAGAACTGTGTGTGTAGTTTTGTGAAAATGAAAGAAATATGGTTCAGCTAGGATTGGACTTATGAATGGTCCTAAAATCCTAGAATTTAATAAGAATTGTGTTTTAACCAGTTACCAGCCAGTATTTGTGATTTTGGTTTAAAGCCTTGTGAGGCATTGTGTTTTGGGCTGGACCTGTCAAGAAAGTGGTTTTCTAGAGATATGAGTTTTGAAAATTGTTTTGGTTTTGGGAAGAAATCCCAAGCATTGAAAAGAAAGATGAGTTTTTGGAAAGACTATGGTTTTGGAAACAAATTTCAAATATTTTAAAAAGAAATGAAAAGTGAGTTTTGAGGAAAGCATAGTCATGGAAATAGGTTCCTATGTGATTTTAAAAGAAAGAAGGAAATGATGTTTTAAAAATGGACTTTCAAAAGAAAACCAAGTTTTATAAATTGAAAGTTGTGTTTTAGTACTTTTGCAGGATTTTGTTGTTTGTGTGTTTGGGACGCGTACTGGGTAACTTAGATGTCACTCGCATGCTTTGGTTGGTTTTCAGGTGCAAATCGTGTGTAGTCGAGTTCCGATGCCGAAGTAGGAGCTTCTAACCGCACATTGTTTCTTGGAGGTGAGCCTTAATTACAGTTATTTAATTATTGTTGTAATTAGTGTAATTTTGCTTATGATACTGTGATCTTGGTAGCATGCTCGGAATCGGGCCGTTACAAATGGACCCCTCTTGAAGAGCTTGCTCCAGTTGTGACGTGGCATTCCCAACACCAAAACCAACCCAACATCCTAAAACCCATCCAGCACCTAATATCCACTCAAAACCAGAAACCTAAGCCCATTAGTTGTCAAACATGCAAGGAAATAGGCCCTGAATCCATGCAGCAGGCCTAGCAATAGGACCATTACATGTCTCTTGCGTGGCCTACTACCGTAGATCGGTCATGCAGAATACGACCACGTGTCATGGTCGTGGCTGCTCTAGGTCAATAACATCAATTGAAGGATTGCTTGCTCCATTCACATTTGGACCACCGATTCCTTGCTTCTTATTGGCTCACATGGATTTGAGTGTACACCTTGGCATTCTTAGACCAACACACCCTTCATCCACTTTTAAATCCCAATCCAATCCCTTGCCACTCAATCTCAACGATCGATTTCAAGTTTGTTACATATCTACGTCAACCATGCAATCATCAGCCCTATAAATGTCCCTCCACCTCGTCCATGATGAGGTTGCCACTGGAAGCCAACCTTCTGACCAGAGAAAGACACCTAGTAACCTCCAACAAGCCATCGGAAGCCAACCATCTCATCGACTAATGCCATTGCCTTCATCCTAAGCTCCTTGCACCATTGGTCACTGGAAAGCCAATTCCAATACCATGTATGGCCTTTAGAAGCCAACACACCTCACTGTGACCCTCCTGCAACACTGCACAATTGTCCCAAGTTCCAGTCAAGCCTCTTTGCCTCTGCCACCCTAGTCAGAAGCTAACACAGAGAGCGTCACTACAAGTCCAAATGTCTAAGAGTCATATAATGCCAACGTAGGTAAGCCTCCATCCTTTAAGCATCATCGATTATCCCTCTTGGTTTTTGTAGCCTGCTTGACACATGATTTCAACATTTCATCTATGTTTCTATTGTATTTGCATCATCGTTTGTTGGCAATGTGTTCACCATCCACATGAGGTTGGCGGCCCTTGCATGCAGATGGAGGCTCATCCAAGTTCTTGTTTCTTCTCCTCGTATCCTTCTCACATCACTTAGAGGAGCCCGAGCCCAAAACTTGCAGTCTCCTTCCATGGTTGTTGAGAATTAGGCGAGTTCTGACAAGCATGGTAGAGAAGGAATAGAGGCAACTATTTTTCTACTGCATTGAAATGGATTATCAGAGCTCACGACCTGATTCTTTGCCTGTGAGACACAATGAGGTCCGATGGTGAACAAGGGAGATTGAAAGAAGCTCATATGCATCCATGATCTATGTTTGATCTTTGTTGATGTTTATCATTGCTCATACTTGCTTCTTGTGTGGAGAATTGCATATTTTCATCATTTCTACTAATCATTGTGGGATGACATGTTTGTTGTCTACTCTGTAAACCTAGAGCGCATGCAGCATCTGCGAATGAGTATCAAGGACCACCATCGTGGCTCACTACCGTGGGTCGTTGGGGTCAGAATAGACAGCAAACCAGAGCACACACTTGCATGCACTACTTGCTTTGATCTTGGTTTTCTCACATCCAGATCCTGCTTTCTGCATGTTTAACATACATTTCACATGGCATCATGGCATCAAGCATCCATTCATCAAGACATAATTGAGGAGCATGCATCCATTTGCAAAGCATTACATCATTGCCCAAGAGCATACACTATTTGGCATTCAATTGCCTACACAACCACACAAGCAAGCAAATTAGCTAAGAAAGACCGATTTGTAGGGCGTATGAGGTTACCTAACACCTTCCTTATGCGTAACAGAAGTACTTACCCTTTCTTTTGTCTACAATGACTTATGTGTCGCATCCATTCAGCACAAAGAATTCATATATTTTTATTCCTATTGTCTTTTCCATATTTTCCTTGCATGGTTTTCCTCGTCTTTGTATCTAATAGACTAGGTGGCAACTCTGCTTCCTTATCCTTTATTATTTTGCTTTCGTTTTTATGTTTTCGAGTCGAATATCCTTCCTCATATTTGCCATCTCACAGTGACCTTAACAGTTCATGCGTTCGGCCCTTCCATGCCTCACACGAGTAGTCGTCAGCATGGTCACAAGCCCAAGCAACCGACACTAACCACAAGCAGTTGCTAAGGCGTACTACAGTTGGGATTGTTGCACGCAACCAGCTAGAGAACATTTTCACCTCCTAATCCCACTAGTGCAACTCTCTAAGACCTCAGTCTACTCCTTTAACTCTCGACCTTCCAAAGGTATCACTCAACTCTGGTTCGTCAACTAGATTATTCAGCCTCTTGGTCCTCAATCTTAGCCTTGGTCTTTTGGTCTATAGATCCTCATCCAAGGTCTTTTGATCCTCTAAAATTACAAAATCTCAACCTCGAACTCACACATGACCCTAAAAAGGTATCACTTATTCTTGGTCTATCAATATGATCCTATGGCCCTCTTAGTACCTCAAAAAGCATGGAAAATCTCTCGGACCTCATCTTAGGCGACTAGCTCTCAACCATCCAGGGATAGCGATCATCCCTAGTCTATTGGCCTGATGCTTCGACTTGTGGTCCCTCAAAACTACAAAAAATCTTTTCTAAAACTTTTGCATATCTTATGCATTTCTTTCTAAATCTTTTTTGAAAAATCATTTGAAAGTTATTTCAAAAAACAATCTCAAAAACACTACCAAAATCTCTACTAGCAACCTACTGACCAGGGGCTGCGCGGCTAATCCACGATAGGGAGCCAAGCTAGTCCCCCATGCCTCTAGTGTAGTAGTAGCACTTGATAGAAAAACCAAGGTGTATTTCACCCAAAAACCTACAAGTCTAATGAAATATAACAACAACCTAAAAACCACAAGATATTCGTGATTATATATGGGAATCCCAATTAAATTCATGCATTCAAAATTTATTCTAATCAACACATCAAAATCCACAAAGTTGGGTTCTTGCAACTCAACATGCAGTCATCATAACTATAGCAAATGGATTCCTCACATGGAATCCCAAGCTCACAACTATATCACTACATTATGCATGCCACTACTTGATAAGGAAAATCCTAAGTAGATTGTGTATCTTTCACCTACGCTCAGCAACATTGTAGCAGCTCGACACAGCACCCGCAACACTCAACAACCAACTCACTTTTACGGTGACAACGACAACCCTACAGTAGTAGTGACAACACTCGACAGTGACAACTCTACCAGCAACGATAGCAACATGAACAATAGTAGGAACACCTTATACAATAGCGGTAGCAAGCAGCAACTTCGGTGGCAGTAGTAGTGGCAACAACCCTCCCCTCAAACTCTCTCAATCTCTTCCTCCTCAAATCTCTTATAGAATCTCCCTCTCTCTTTCTCTCTCTCAAGCTCTGGATCCTATTAATATCTCATTTTTCACATTTCCAAGAGTTAATTAAGAATAGGAAACCTTGTAGCATCCCAAATCACATAACTAATGATATTTAACACATCTTCCAAATTTTCCATAATTTATCTAAGAACAGTTTTTGCTTTTTTTGGTTCAATGTCGTTAGCTATGGTAGAGCTAACACACTCAAACTAGTGACATGTTTGAGTACCTTGAACATTATTACTTTATGCAAGGTCGTTAGTTGTAGCAGAGTAACTACTTTCATATTACTCAAACTAGTGGCAAGTTTGAGTACTTTAAACATTAAATAATGCAAGTTTATTAGTTAATACTCTCGTTGGACTCAAATTAGTGGTAGATTTGAGTGTTTTACTATTAAGGAAAATGTTTTTATCATTTTATAGGATTTCTGAAGTTTTTTTGGACTTTTAATACATTTCTTTGGATTAATATAAACGTTGAGGGACAAAACTACAAAAAACTAGTTGTAGCATGTTGAATTGCACCAACCTTTGAATTGATGTGTAAATATTGAAGAAGCTTGGGGAAAAAGTACAAAAAAAATCAATTGTCTCCAGCCAAAGTGGCGACTAACTTCATTTCCATTAAGACAAGAACTGACATAGTTGCCACTAAGACTAGCAACAATGCTAGTTGCTGCTAGGATAGGCAACAATGTTAGTTGCCGACCTTCATTTATTGTTTTCTCTATACTTTTAAGATCTTTCACGTGTTATTTTGTCATCCTAGGCTTTAATATATTATAAGGGATTTTTATAAATTGTTTTAATAATTTTTCCCATAATAATTAATATTTCTATGATTTTCCTAATACTTAAATAAATGATATATCATATAAACTTTTAAAAATAGCAACTAATTCAGGAAAATTCTAGAAGAGTGGATAATGTTAATTTTAAAATGATATATCTTTATTTTGGATAAAAACGAGATTTTAAGTTAGTTATCACATTTTTAAATGTTATAACTATATTTAAAAATAAAGATAAATCCAAAATATCAAAGTGGTTACGAATTTAGAATAATTAACTTCCTCCATGTAATTATAGAAGATATAAATTTTAAATTTAGTTTACTTAATGAGTAAGGTTTTGTTTAATTTTCTGAAGGAATCTGAGCTTTGTTTGATCAAGGATTGTGTCAAAGATATTCTACCTCTGGTAAAAGATTGGCCCTCTCCCATTTGTTCTTTGCTGATGATGCATTGCTTTTCTATAGAGTTGCTTGTAACTCAATTGGGAATTTAATGGACTTCATTGTTAAGTACGAAGTGCCTTTAGGTCAGCGATTGGGAAGAAATAAGTGCAAGTATATATGGCGTAAATCTGATGTGAGAAAGGAAGCTATTGAGCAGTGTACAAGATTCTCCAAAGCGTCTTGGCCTTTGACGTATTTAGGAGTGCCTACTGCTGTGGGTTGGTCTAGAATCCAGTTCTTCCAACCTTTAGTTGAGAAAGTTCGTAGAAGAATTGATGGTTGGACAACAAGGTCTTTGTCCATGGCAGGTAGGCTTGTCTTGGCTAAACATATTTTGTCCAAGGATGGTATTCTTTTCAATAGATTTAGGTGCACCTCTAGGGGTGATCTCTCAATCAAGGTGGTAGACGTCTATAATCATAGGAGGCTTTTTGTTAATCACATCACTGGTGATAGCCTTCCCTTAAAGGATATGTGGGATGATTTTCAGGGATTATTTGTGGATCCTAAAGGAGAGGAGGACAAGTTGGTTTGGATGCTGGCTATTGATGGTAAGTTCTCTATTAAGAGCACTTGGAACCTAATTGACATGAGCAAATGCATGGTTCATCGGAGGAAACGGATTTGGTATATTCTTTTGCCTTCCAAAATGTCTCTATTTCTATGGTGTCTAAGTTGGAATGTAGTTATTGTAGATGCAAATATTCAGTCACTGTAATTCCTCCAATTCCCATAATAATTTAAATTATAGGAAATTAAAAGCTAAACAGAAATATCAACTACTAGGAACCTCTGTGTGTGGCTACGAGACTTTGGACTATGTGTACTATGCTAAAACTCATCTACATATCTACACCTGCAACCCAAAACCATGAAGAAAGTGTGAGTAACAAGTCACCCAACACGCATCCCACGAAGATGGTGGAAAACAAAACTATAATTATTTTTTCCTTTAAATTCATTTCGCAATCATTTTCTCTAAAATCCCACAAGGCCAAAAACAACAGCAAACGCGACCCACATCGGCCAAAACAGCAGACAGGACTCTACTAGTCCAAAACCACAAACAAGGGCCTCAATAGCCAAAACCACAAACAATGAGTCGGGAAGTCCGACGCTAGGCAACCAACTCTAGCCTCAAGCAATCACCGAGGTGCACTGCATTGCCACTACATGCCACCTTGCGCAGGAGTCGCATCGTCCTACAATTCTCCCACCTGGAGAACCCTCACAAAGCCAACCTATAGACACCCCAATATGCTTGCATAGGCCAAACCCAACAACCACTCCTCACTCTGACAACACCAACGCAAAACCTAACTGCAAAACCCTAACTGACCTAAATACAAAACTAAACCCTAATCCAAACCCTAAACCTAGGTTAAACCCTAATCCAAACCCTAAACCTAGATCAAATCCTAAGACAAGCCCCAAACTCTAAATTCAAACCTCATGTAACTAATTCAACCAACTCAACTACTTCCTAATTAATCTCCAACAAACTAAACTACTTCCTAACTAATCTCCAACAAACTCAACTACTTCCAAACTAATCTCCAACAAACTAAACTACTTCCTAACTAATCTCCAACAAACTCAACTACTTCCTAACTAATCTCCAACAAACTCAACTACTTCCTAACTAATCTCCAACAAACAAAACTACTTCCTAACTAATCTCTAACAAATCTAACCACCTCCCACTCCAACCCTAACAACCAACCAAGCCTATAAATAGCCTCCTTGTGCAAGTAGAGGGGGACTTTTAGCATTTTTGCAAAAAGTGGAGAGAGGTGAGCTCCCCAAGCCTTTCCACTCCCAACCTGAGCTACCAGAGAGTTCCTGGAAGAGAGAGGAAGCTCGTGGAGGTGAGAAACCTGTGTTCTCAACCATCTCTGGCGAGCTCCGGCGGCCTCTGGTGAGTTCCGACCATCCATTCCATTGTCAGACCAGGTACGCTCATCCCTGACCTCAATTATTGTTAGAAATGCTCTCCTAGGTCTCCCCTTATCTTCCTAGTTTGATTCCAGTAGATCTAAAGATCTCCTTTGGTCGGAATTGAGCTCCCAGGCCTCGTCGGAGTGATTTTCCAGTGGCCTAGGCGGGGGTGCGAATCCACTAGCTAATTCGAGCCCCATAGCCCTGGATCTTCTTCCCTGGACCTCCCGCTTGCTTATCCACTCCTCCGCGCGTCGCTCCGCTGCCTCCCGAGGCTACTACCAAAAGATCGTTGTTCCGTCATTGGTGCCGAAGAAGAAGACTACAACCAGTGGAGGAGCACACGCCTCCCGCATCTCTGAGCCTCTCCGAGCATCCAAAAACACTCCACAGTGCGTCCCAAGTACTCCTGAGCCTTCAGATCCATGCCACTTGCCTTGGACAGTCGTCGCAGTCGAGATCGCCGGAGGAGAATCGTGTTGACGGCGAGCTTGGTTCGAGGATGGAGGAAGTGCCCCATTCTCGCTTCTGGAAGAGGGGAAGGACTCTTCTCATTGCCTCCAAGCCTCCTAGATCCCTGAGCGCCACGCCACGACACTCTTGGAGCTCTCTTCTTCCCCGACGCCGTCGCCTAAGTGCTCAACGACGAGGTAGGTGGGAGGCCCACTCCCATCGTTGGATGCTCGATCCAAACCGTTGGATCTCCTCTCCTCCACTTCTTCTTGCTTCCCATGGGGTCTGATCTCAGATCAGACCACAGGGTAGCTTTCAGTGACCTCTCTGGCGGTCGTCGACAGTGGAGCTCCGTCGCTGGCGGTCGCCGCTACATTTTCTTTTTAAAAACAATTTAAAACTTTTTTATTTTAATAAAATTCTGAAGCTTTTCATCTGTTGCATTTAGATCCTTTTTTTATTGCAAATAGGTCCTTTTCTTACTGTAGACACCTCGATTTTGAGGTAACCTGGAGATGAGTATCCTTATGTTGCTTTGGATGTGATCAGCTCTTAAACCAAGCCCCAAAACCCATTAGCAAGCCAGAACCCCGATCAAAGATTCTGTGAGCTGAGTTGGCGCACCAACCAAGCGCACCTTCCAGGCACACATTACAGGCGCACCAAGCAGGCGCCCAGCCTTTTCTAGACCGCGACTGTTGACCTTCCATCTTCTGGCTGTTACCTTTGCCAACGAATGTGCTCGAGAATATTCGAGCCTTTTCATCTGCGAGACCCTCCAGCTTCCATGAGTCACCCCTGTCATAGATCCCTATAAATAGAGCACCATTTGCAACCATGAGAGGCACCCATTTCACACCCCA
>JAMKQA010090258.1:0-10299 GCA_024699735.1 Posidonia australis
TTATAGGATCTTTCCTTGTGGCTGATCGGATGGCCCGAGTCTTGTTCGACTCTGGGAGTTCATTTTCTTTTGTCTCCAAGTCATTTGCTTCTGAGATCAGGACTAGGCCAGCCAGGTTGGCATTCCACCTAGATGTGGTCACTCCATTGGGAGAACATAGTTTGGCGTGGAGATATTTGAGACCGATTGATATTCAGTTGGGGGACAGGAATTTTCAGGCCAGCCTGATCCTGATGAATATGCAGGATTATGATGTTATCCTAGGAATGGATTGGCTGGCACAGCATTCAGCTATGATAGATTGTGCCAAGAGGAGAATTTTGGCAAAGTGTCTAGGCCAATGCTGGTGTATGGTACAGGGCACCAGACTAGGTGAGCCCAGGAAAGTGATTTCTGCTCTCAAGGCTTATCATCATCTAGCGAGAGGAATTACCTGGAATGCCACCGCACAGGGAAGTGGAGTTTGTGATTGATTTGGTGCTGGGATCAAGTCCTATTTCCAAGGCTCCGTACAGGATGGCACCTGCTGAGCTAAAGAAGCTCCGGAATCAGCTACAAGAACTGATGGACAAGGGATTTATTCGTCCCAGTGTTTCACCTTGGGGAGCACCGGTTCTATTTGTGAAGAAGAAGGATGGTTCACTTCGGCTCTGCATAGATTACCAGATGTTGAACTAGATCACTGTCAAGAACAAGTATCTACTGCCCAGGATCGACGATTTGTTCGACCAGTTGCAGGGAGCATTGATGTTTTCCAAGATAGACTTGAGATCCGGATACCATTAGTTGAGAATCAGTGAGCCAGAAGTGCAGAAGACAGCCTTTCGCACCCGTTATGGACATTATGAGTTTTTGGTTATGCCATTCAGGTTGACGAATGCTCTGGCTGCTTTTATGGAGCTGATGAACAGGGTGTTCCGGCCCTATTTGGACCAGTTTGTGGTTGTTTTTGTGGATGATGTTCTAGTGTATTCTCCAGATGTTCAGACCCACCAGAGGCACTTCAGGATTGTACTGGAGACGCTGAGGCAGCATCAGCTTTATGCTAAGTTCTCCAAGTGCGATTTTTGGCTGGAAGAGGTGTCTTTCCTTGGTCATATTATTTCAGGAGAAGGCATCAAGGTAGATCCAGCCAAAGTAGAAGCTGTGAGCAGTTGGGCCAGACCAGAGACAGTGACTGAAATTAGAAGTTTTAATGAAAACACTCAATCGACTGAATCTCTGTCAGATTAGCCAGATACCTGATATCGGCAGACCGAAAACACCCAATCGACCGATTCATGGGTTTTTGGTATACCGAAAATATTCGGTATACCGAACCAGGGATCTTCGGTATACCGAACCTGAGATTCGGTCTACTGTTTTTGCCCTGAACCTGGTATGAATAAATATGAGTTTTAATGAAGGATAAATGGTTTCAATGGTATGTTGAGTATGTGTTATTGATGTTTTCCCTGTGTAATAACATGGAGGAATGTGGAACCCAAATAAATAGATATAGGTGTGATTTTGGGTTTTAATCCCATAAATGAATGAAAAGGATGATTTTATGTGATTTTAGGCATGAGACCCAATTTATGATTTTAAGCATAGTTTTCATGGCTTGAGTTAGGACCCCAGTGGAGGGCCAAGTGTTGCAAGGAGATAAAGTCCTGCAACAAAAAGAATGAAATGGAAAATGGTTTGAAAAGAAAGTTTAAAGAGTTTTGAAATAGAACACTAACAACGTGGCTGCCGAGCTTAAGACGGTGTAGGCTGAGCTTGGGTTTTTATACCCAGTTGTTCGGGTCACCGACGGTGTAGGCTGAGCCTGGGTTTTTATACCTTGTTGTTCGGGTCACCAACGGTATAGGCTGAGCCTAGGTCGTTGTACCAAGTTGTTAGGGTCACCGAGCTCGTGATAGTGTAGGCTGAGCCTAGGTTTTTGAGCCTAGTTGTTCGGGTCACCGACAGTGTAAGCTGAGCCTGGGTCATTGGACCTAGTTGTTCGGGTCAACGGTGGGGCGTCAGACTGAGACGTATCCCCGTGCACATATGAAAATGAAATTGAGGCAGGTTGGCCGGGGCGGTGACATCCCGCACGGGGAATTTCACCGCAGCAGTACAGGAAGGTAAGGGAAGGATGCCCTCACCTACTACTTGTGCACCTGGTTACCCTTGATCAAGGTAACAATAGTAAAGAAAGTGGAAATGAATAAAGAAAAGAAATGTGATTTGGTCAGAATTGGACTGATGAAATAGTCCTAAAATCTTGAAGTGAAATAGTGATGATGTTTTTACCAGTTGCCAGTCTGTATTTATGATTTGGTTTTGAGCCCATGAGGCATTGTGTTTTAGGCTGGATCTGGTCAGAAATGTGAATTTGAAAAGTGTGATTTTGGGAAGAAATCCCAAGTATTGAAAAGATATGTCTTTGGAAAATGAATTCCAAAGGTTTTAAAAGAAAATGCAAAGGTATGGTTTTGAAAGAAAAAGGTGGTTTTGGAATGAGTTTCCAAATGTTTTGAGAAAAGAAACATGGCTTTCGAAAATAGCATGAATTTGGGATTGAATTCCCAAATGATTTCCAATAAAAGAAAAGAGGATTTTCAAAAAGAAAACCAAGTTTTGAAAAAAATAAAGGAAATGAGTTTTTACGATTTTGCCGAGATTTTGTGGTTTGTATGTTTGGGGCGCGTACTAGGTGACTTAGATGTCACTCACGCGTGATTATTTGGTTTTCAGGTGCAAACCGCGTGCAGCCGAGTTCCAGTGCAGGAGTTGGAGCTTCTAGCCGCGCATTGTGATCCTAAAGGTGAGCCTTAGTTACAGTTATTTAATGTTTCTGTAATTAATGTAATTATGCTTGTGATACTGTGATTTAGTAGCGTGCTCGAGATCAGGGCATTACTGATAGTGCCTCCTAATCTTCAAGGTAAATACTATCGTAGCCATTTCTAGGTCATGGGTGGGATAATTATTCTTATGGTCCTTTAACTGGTATGAGGCATACGCCACCACTTTTCCATGCTGCATCAGGATGCATCCCAATTGAGTCCCATAGGCATCATTGTAGACTATGAAACCACCATCTCTAGATGATAATGTCAAAACTAGAGCTATGACCAAATGAGCTTCCAATTCCTTGAAACGCTCCTCACATTGCCAATCCCATGCAAAGGGAACCTCCTTCCGAGACAGCTTAGTCAAGAGGGTTGCAATCTTTGAAAAGTCCTGGATAAATCTCTAGTAATATTCTGCCAAATAAAGGAAGCTTTCGATCTTTGTCACGTTCTTCGATTTGGTCCACTATTAACAGCTTCCACTTTAGTTGGATCAACCTTAATGCCTTCTCCAGAGATAATGTGACCAAGGAATGCCATCTATTCCAGCCAAAGCTCTCACTTTGAGAATTTTACATAAATTTGGTGTTGCCTTAGTGTCTCCAGCACAATCCTCAGGTGCATCTAGTGGGTTTCAACATCTGGAGAACACACTAGTACGTCATCCACAAATATGATGACAAACTGATCTAGAGAAGGCCTGAATACTCTATTCATCAGGTCTATAAAAGTTGTTGGTGCATTAGTTAGTCCAAACGACATAACCAAGAACTCAATGGGCCATTTTGTGCACATTTGTTTCCCAGATCCTTAGTTGATGGTACCCTGATCTCGGGGCTATCTTGGAGAAAACTAAGGTCCTTGCAACTAATCAAACAAATCATCTATTCTGGGCAACAGTTACTTGTTTTTTATGATTATCTAGTTCAACATCTGATAGTCTATGCATAACTAAAGTGAACTGTCCTTCTTCTTGACGAGAAATATTGGTGCTCTCTAGAGTGATACGCTTGGACGGATGAATCTTTTGTCCAGTAGTTATTGCAATTGAGTCTAGAGCTCTCTTAGTTCAACTGGTGCCATTCTGTATGGAGTCTTTGATATGGAATTGGATCCCAACACTAAATCAATCAGAAATTCTACTTTCCTACGCGGTAGCATACCAGACAACTCCTCTGGGAAGGCATTGGGGTATTCTTAAACAACTGGTATATCTTGTACCTCTAGAACTGACAAGGAGGATATTGTCACACAAGCTAGGTAGCCCATACTACCTTTTGCTAGATGCCTGTAGGCCTTGACTACTGAGATTACTTTTGTAGGCTCTCCCAATCTGACTCCTTGTATCAAGCACCATTCTTGGCCTAGGCATTCCACCAAAATTCTCTTCTTCGCACAGTCTATCATTGCTGAATACTGTGCTAGCTAGTCCATTCCCAGGATGACATCGTATTCTTGCAAGTCCATCAGAATCAAACTAGCCTTGAATCCCTTATGTCCTAGCTGAACACTGACTAACTGCAAATACCTCCATACTAAGTTGTGTTCTCTCAATAGGGTCATTGAATCAAGATGGAAAACCAACTTAGCTGGCCTCTCTCCGATCTTAGCTACGAACAACTCAAAAATAAAAGAAAACGAACTTCCTGATTCGAGCAGAACTTAGACCATTCAATCAGCCACAAAAAAGATCCTAAAACACACATCATAACCATCATTATTATTACTACTGATAATAGTACTGGGTACACCACAACATTAGAAGTTCATATTACATAGCTATTTACTGCTCCCTATCCTTTACAACGTCCCTTGAAAGACCATCATCTGGAATAGAGATGCCAAACACTCTTCCTTTGGTCAGCAAGCTAGGCACGTCTCCTACAGGCTTTAGAGGATCTAGATAGCTTTTCTGATAACGTCCAATCTTTCTGCAATTGTAGCAAACCACATTGTCTAAACTCCTCTGTTGGACTCTACACTGCGCTACATGTCCCATCCACCCACAGATGTGACAAGGTCCTCTCCTTGAGCTACTACTTGAGCCAGTCTGGCTGTATCCAGTACTTAGCTTTCCGGTGACATTCCATTCCTCAATAGCTATATCATACCACTCTTTCCTCTTCCTCCTGGAGCTCCCAGAACCACTAAATCTTGGGGTTCCAATAGAAGGCTGTAGGGTGAACCTCTTCCCTATTCCTTTGGGATGTTCCTCCAGGAACAATCGACGATCATCCTCATAGCGAGTCACTAGCTCTACTGCATCAGCCAAAACCTAGCATCTGTTGCCAAGGACTCTTGACCTGTGCACTAGATGTAGTCCTTCCATGAACCTCTTTGCTTGATCCTTCTTGGTGTCAAAAGTTTGTGTGAACTGTTCTAGTCGATGGAATATGGCTTCATATTCAGCCACGGGCATGTTCCCCTGCTTTAGGTTTCGAAAGTCTTTGTTCAGCTTGTCTTTCTCATGCTCTAGAAAGAATCTCTCGTAAAACACATCTCGAAAATCTCCTAGAATATCATCAGCAAGTCAAAGTCGGTGACTTCATCTAGCGTGTGGCTCTCCACCACTGGTCAACTTCTCCCTTTTGCTGAAATGTGACCAACTGCACACACTTCTCCACCAAACATCCCATCCCCTCTAGAATCTTCTCAACCTTCAGGAGCCATGCTTTGCTATCCTCTGGTGTGTCTCGATCATCAAAAGTTGGTGCACTTAACTAGCGAAACTACGTGATCCATGGGTCTCCCTTGGCTCCTTCCTTGTTACCACTTGTAAGGGTCTAGACCAACCCCAGCATCATATCTCCTAACTCATAGTGTATATGTCTCCAGGCATTCCCCTCTTCCATGCCAAATCCAAAAGTTGATGTCCTCCCTTGGCCTCTACCTCTAACAAGTGGCATCTCTCTGCCACCAAAAAGAACACAAATACAAAAAGTCAGGTGCTAACTACGTTATTTGTGTAGTCCTATGAAGCTATTAATCCGGACACCACCAGTGCACTTAGTGTATGTAACCTAAGCTTTGATACCACTCTGTCATGCCATATGGAGTGCTACATACAATTACTAATTCTACTCAACAATAATTAATTAAGAAACACTAATTAATTGTAATGACCCAGGCCCAAGATGGCATTTTGACCAACTAATTAGTCTAAATTTCAGGGACTTCCGCGTATTAGTGCCATAGACTGGTACTGCAGATGAGTACCGTGGATCGGATGTGCAAGAATTTCTAGGAATTTAACTCAGAACTTAAGTCACATTCTATGGATCCGACGTTGCAATCGAGCTTCGAATGTCGTGTCCTAGTGTCCTAAGTTCGAAATACCGTGTGGAGGCCTTGAGGTTTTGTTCTGGAGCTATGGAAGTTTGTTGCTGCGCCTAAGTGGCTATTTCCCTCTGGTATGAGCCACTTGAGCTACTAGTGGTTGTGCGATTACTAATTTAGTGCTCGTAACCTAGCTCGCACAAGGCAATGACCTAAGGGGGTGCCTGTTGTGTGCTCTCGAAGTCGACGTGTAGGTTTATTGAGTTGTGGACTCTCATGGAAGCCTTGAAGATTTCTCTGAGGTTATGGAAGTTGGGTCATGAGTGCCTATGACATTCTCCCCTTCTTTAGGGGCTTTTGCACAAAATTGCATGAAAAATTCAATTTAATGCTAGGCCACCCTATGGGAGGAAAGGCATGGTGCACATGTCGGGGTAAGGGAGGGAGAGAGAGAGAAGATGGTGATCCTTCTTCTTCTTCTTCTTCTTCTTCTCCTCCTCCTTCCTCGGCTTCTCCTACTTCCTCGACTCCTCCTTCTTCTTCAGCAAAGAGAGAGAGAGAGGGCACTGTGAAAGGGAGACAGTGAGGGTGTAAGGCAATCACTGGTGGCCAAAGTCACTTGTCGACATCGAATAGGTACACATCCCCTATTGAACATCTCCTTTTGTTGTTTAGTTCAATTCATAGGGCATGTTATTGTGAATTGGATGAGCATGGATACCTGGAATGAGTTTAGCAAATTTATAGAGATTTTATTGCCTCTTTAATGGCTACCCTGTAACTCAAGTGAACAATGCCTGTGAGCTTCTCTTGATGATTGCTCGAGCCACAGGTGATGATTTTCATCAATTTTTGTTCCTAACTGTAGCAATTGATGATTTTTTTAGTTGGAGTAAGTTTCGTGATTTTTGGTTGCCTATATGATTCTTAGTTTCAAAATTTTAATCTTGGTTTATACTATTTAATTAATTGATTCCTTGGTGATTTCTTGAGATCCAGTCGTCGTCAGACCTTTGTGATTCTTGCACCAAATTGTAGGGCTCATCGAGACCTTTGATTTGGTATATAAGTTTGTGAGTTTTGGTGTCCTGTGTAGGTAGTGGCTGGTGTTGAACGACGGTAGCTATGTAGGGTACCCTGGCCTGCACTTGCAGGTCATCTGTTTACGCCAAGCCGCGTGCCAATACCACTAGTTGGGTCAGACTATGGGCCCAATCTAGCCCACTTTTGTGGGATTTGGGCCCAGATTTTGGTTGTCTGGGTGTTGTTAGCTAGTGTTTGTACCTTGTAGGTGATCTTCGAATATGAATGCTTAGCATAACCATTACATATGACTTAGGAATTGCTTAAAACGACTTAGGAATTGCTTAAAACAACTTAGTAAGATCCCCTTAGGCAATGGGTAGAACAATAAACTATAGGACTTAGAAATACTAAGCTCTCCCCTTTAATAGTGTAGAGTGGACATTAGGTTTGTATTCAACATTAGGACTGGGGATTCGGGTATGGTACACTAAATTATGTATTCAATGGCATTGTTTAGGTGTAGCTTGTATTGGTGTTTGGTCTTGTAAGTCAAGTGGGACTTCAAGGCCATATTTTGTGGTATTTTGTGATATTATCTTAATAGTTTTCAAAATGATCTTGGAAAATGATTTTGAGAATGAAGTGTATAGTTGTGCAAAGGTTTCGGAAACTCAGGAATGCTTTGAAAAGTGATTTTCAAAAGATTTGCAAAAGTTAGTTTAGATTCTATGGTTTTTCGTGTGGTTTCCTTGTGTGGTGTTTTGCACGATTTTCAATGATGCTTTTAAAATATTTTTAAAACAGTTTTCCAAAAGAGTTTTGAAAAAAGAAATGCACAACTTTGCAAAGAATTTAGAAAAGATTTTTCATAAATTTCTGTTTATGGTGAGGCCTAAAGGCTGAGGCAAGCGTTCGTCGGATCTTGAAGGTATAATACTCCTTGATTGTCGCTCACAATACCAAAGCTGAGGCCCGTGGGTGGAGGTGCTGGCTAGACTAAGAGATATGACACTCCGTTGGTACCAGGTGTCGAAGACCTAGGGCACTGACTGTACTTAGTGGTATCATGGCATCGAACTTAGGGGGTATGAGACCTCTATGTAACTAAACACGATATCCTAGTCTGTATGGGTACCAAGAGTGGTAGGAACCATGTAGCCAACAGGTCGTACTGACAAGGAGTAGTGAGACCTTTGAGTGGTCGAATACGCATCCTAGGTCGTGATTGCCAAGTTACTGTGACAGTGGCATGATAGCACCCTAGGGTAAGAGAGACCTGGGCATTCCCTTAGTGTCGGTGCTGGCTGGGTCTAGGGTAGGAGGCCTCGGGTTCTCAAGCACCAAGGAGCGTCATGAGGACACACCCCATGTGTGTGCTATATGAGATATAACGAGGCATGTGAGTTCGGGCGGTTGGACTCCTACACAGGTAGTTCACCGCGACAATGCAGTTAAAGGGAACAAGAGTCTCCAGCAACTGCTTGTGGTCAGTGTCTGTTACTTGACGTTGAATAGCACGACATAGTGTTGAGAGTCCTGCCAATGAGGTAAGGACGCTGAAACGGTTAGGTTGCGACTATCCATGGCAATGTAGTGAGTTCAGGGTTCTAGTCCCCTACAACTGCTTGTGGCCAGTGCTTGTTGTTTTGTTGCGCCATGAGTGGCACTATGGTTTACTTGAGATACAGATTTGTGTTGTTTTCTGAGACAAGAATTATATGAGATTTTGGAGCAAAGGCTTCGTGCTTGATATGGTTTTCTGTGATTTTGGAGCTGAGGCTTTGTGCTAGCTTTTGTGTGTTGTTGTTTTGGCATTCTAGACACTAGTGAGAGTGTTCAGACATCATTAGTTGTCTGAGAGTGTGTAGGATCAGGCTGTGTGCATAAAAGTTTTAAAAGACATGCATATGGTTTTGAAAAGAAAGAAAAGAAAATGACTTTTAAAAGACATGTTTTTAAAAAGTTTGTTACTTACTAGGCAATAGTAAATTGCCAATTGTAGTGTTGTGACATCCACGAAAGATGTTAGAGTTGCGCGTGTGTGTGTATTTAGGTGGGGTATGTGCTGGGTGACCTTTTAGTAGTCACTCATGTGTATTTGTTTTGGTATTTTTTGCAGGTGCAGGATAGAGGCAGTAGTTCACTAGTGCATGAAGAGCTGAAGTCACTTTGCCACACATCAAAGATCCTGGTGAGAGTTTAATAATTTAATTTTACTTCAATTATGTAACATCAGGACCTGATTATCCATTTTTTTGTAATAAACCATGTATTATTTGTAATATTGTATTTAATGGTTTATTAATAGATAATCTGTTGTTTCTTGGCTGTGTGTGGTTGTGGTTGGCTTTCTGTGCATTTGCCTGTGTTTTGGGACCCTTGGGGAGTCCGATTTGGAGATGCACAGTTGCCTCGGTTTGCGTGCATGTTCTTTTCTTTCTTTTCCTTTCCTTCTCTCACTCACGAGCTCACCACATCCGTCTTCTTCTCCATCACCCTTCACCAGCCCGTGCCACCACCACCCAACGACCCGTGCCTCATCGTCATCTCCGACGCGATGGGTGGCTGGCGGGATGCGGGAGGAGGTAGGGATAAGAATGGCAAAGGCAAGTGGCCGGAGAGGAGCTGTGACGCGAGAGGAAAGGGGGAGAGGAAGAGTAATGCACGCGCAACCGTGGAGGGAGGTGGCGGCTGTCCGTGTGATCCGTCGGCAGGAGAGCTTCGCCGGGGCACGTGGAGGTTCGCCGGAGGTAGGGAAGGTCACCTGGATGCCATCAGAGGTACACGACCTTCTCCTCCTTCCGTTTTGTCTTTGGGTTAGCAGTAGGTTTTAGTGCATGAAAATTGTGATAAATGCATGAAAAATCGTAGGAAATTATTATGTGATTGAGAATGTGTTAATTAGCATGTTTATGATGTTATCATGCTGAATTATGGGATTTTTGTGCGGTTTTGTGGATAAATGAGAAGCATGCTACAGTGTTTGTTTTTGAGCTCTATGCCTTGATGATTTTCGTTAGAGCAGCATGCTTAATGGATTTGTGATTAGTTTGAGGGGTTTTGAAGTAGACTTGATGGTCTACACCCCATGTTTTTATGAAATTTTATGGATTTTGTTTGGAGGGTCCGATCCTTACTCCCACTTGGGGGAGAAAAGGAGGACAGTGGCTTGGGG
>JAMKQA010090260.1:0-11324 GCA_024699735.1 Posidonia australis
TCTAGATTATCCCTTCCTTGATTCGCTCCGGGCGGACGAATCTTGGTATCCTTGTCGGACTTGATCCATGAAGGACAAGTCCCACATATTTCCAGCTTTGTCTAGGCCTCGGGCGAGGTCTAGATTATCCCTTCCTTGATTCGCTCCGGGAGGACGAATCCTGGTGTCCTTGTCGGACTTGATCCATGAAGGGCAAGTCCCACATATTTTCAGCTTTGTCCAGGCCTCGGGCGAGGTCTAGATTGTCCCATCCCAGATTCGCTCCGGGCGGACGAATCAACTTACTATGATTTAAGCTAGGATAGCATGTTGGACTCTAGGGAGGTGTGTGGACTTATTATTCATGAACCAAAGGGGGAATCCGTTGAATACTTGCCTCCATCTCAGTATCGGACCCTTGATCCCCTTTTCCAACAAAGTGTTTATAAAGTGAGGCTAAGGACAAGGTTCCAATGTTTTGGAAGACAACTAGTTCACAAGCTCGGGCAATCTATAGTCCTTGTGTGCATGTCAAGGGTAGTACCTTTTGAGGTGTAGTGCATTCCAGGGTGTTCAAGTCTAGTACCATCCTTTTTGGCCAAATGATAGGCGTTGCCCAGATATACCTCAATCACTAGGTATGGTCCTTCCCAATTTGGTCTCAGCTTCCTATGCTTGCATGGTAGGATTTCTTTAAGCACCCAATTACCAATGTTAAATTTGCATTCAATTACTTTCTTTCTGTAAGCCCTCGCAAGTCGTTCTTGGTAGCGGCGTGCATGCTTAGTGGAATCGCTTCTCATCTAGTAGGTCTAACTGTAGACTCAACAACTGCCTCTTATCCTCAACAGTGATCTCATCATCAAGTTGGACTTTTGATGAGGGGACCATGATTTCATATGGGACCACCGTCTCTACACCATAAGTAAGCACGAATGGGGTTTGGCCCGTGGGCATTCTTAAGGAAGTACGGTAAGCTTGTAAGGCATTAATTAATTTATCAGTCCAATCAGGTCCCTTGGTGCCTTCTACCATTTTCTTAAGGATTCGGATTAATGTTTTATTAGTAGCATCTGCTTGTCCATTACCTTGAGGGTAGTATGGCGATGAATGGTGTAGCTCAATTTTGAACTTCTTACACAGCCTTCAGAAGTCCTATGAAGTGAAGATCACACCATTGTCCGCTACAAACTTTTTTGGGATCCCGAACCTTGAGAGGATGTTCTTCCGAACGATCTTGCATAGGCTCGATGCTTTGATCTCGGTGAACGCTTCTACTTCTACCCATTTTGTGAAGTATTTGGTAGCAATCTGTATGAATTTATTCTATTTTCTGTATTGAAGAGACCAATCACATCAAACGCCCACATAGCAAACGGCCATGGTGCCTAAGACGGGTGTAGCTCTGAGGCCGGTGCATGTATCTTATCGGCATGAATTTGGCATTACTTGCACCTTTTTCACCTTTATTGCACAATCAGCTTCCATGGTTGGCCAATAATATCCTCTTTGTAGTATCATCTTGGCCATGAATTGAGAGTTAATGTGCCCGCCACATATCCCTTCATGCATTTCATTGAGGATGATCTCGACCTCTTCATATGTAACACAATGAAGCTCTCTCCCACTAAAAGACATTTTGAACGGAACCCTAGATCTCACGAAGTATCTGGAAACCATCCTTTATACTGCCTCTTTGTCTTGTGAAGTTGCGTACTCAGGAAAAGACCCGTTTTGAATATAGTTTTGGATGCCAAAAAACCAAGGGTTTGCATCTTCTTCGATATTGTAGAAAACTTCAAGACTTGCAACCTTTGGCTTCTCAATCTCTTGTTTGAGCTCCATTGCCCATGGCTTAGTTGAATCAAGGTGGGATGCCCCTTGTTACTGCACCATGATAGTTTATTCCTTAATGCTAATCGGGAACTCAGTCGAGGAGGCTAGCGATGCCAGAGCATCTACAAGAAGGTTATGGCTTCGAAGGGTGTGGACGTACACCACTTGCTGGAATCGGGTCAGTAGCAGGCAGGTAGTGTCTTTGTATGCCTCCAATCTTAGGTTAAGGGTTCTATATTTGTTCAGAATCTACTTGAGGATTAGCTGGGAGTCTCCGATGAGCTTTAACCACTTTGCCCCTTGCTCTAAGGCTAGGCGTAGTCCAAGGCCTCATACTCTATGATGTTGTTGGTGCTTGCGGTAAAATTCAATTGGACGGCTCAAGGAATGAGCACTCCCTCAAGAGTGAGGAGTGCTACGCCAATACCTATCTCTTGCCTATTCTGTGCTCCATCAAAGTACAAAGTCCATTGTTGGTCAGGTGGCTCAACAACTTGTATTGCCAATATTTCTTCATCTGGGAATTATGTTTGGACAGGCCAGTAGTCCTCTGTGGGTAGCTCCACTAGATGATGTGCTATGGCTTGCCCCTTGACTAAATTCTATGGTACACATTGGAGGTTGAACTCGGTGTGGAGGATCTGCCATCTTGCCAACCTTCCAGAGAGGACTGGCTTTTCAAACTTATACTTGATAGGGTCCATCTTTGCGATGTAGCAGACCTTGTGAGCTAGAAAATAATGCCTTAGCTTTTGTGAGGCCCAAACCAGTGCTAAGCAGTGCTTTCAATAGCGGTGTACTTTTCTTCACAAGCCAAGAATGTTCTACCCAAGATGGCCTTCTCTTTCTTTCCGCTTCCATCATGTTAAGTGAGCACCACCCCGATTGAGGAAGGAGTAACAGATATGTACAATAGCAAAGGTCTTCCTAGTATGGGTGCCGAAAGGATGGTAGGATTCATGAGGTAAGCCTTGAGCTCATCAAAGGACTTTTGACAATTCTTGTCCCAAATGAATTCCTTCCCCCCTTTTAGTAGGTCATAGAAAGGCTTGCATCGGTTGGTGTGTTGTGAGATGAACCTCTGGATGAGTTGTAAGCAACCGATAAGACCCCTAAGCTCCTTGATATTCCATGGGGGAGGCATTTGTGCAATTGCCTTGGCCATCTGCGGGTCTACCTCAATTCTTCTTTTGCTAATGATGAACCCTAGTAATTTACCAACGCTAACTATGAATACACATTTCTTGGGATACATTTCAACTAGTACTACCTTGCTCGACTCAGTACTATCTTCAGTGCCTCAAAGTGACCTTCCCTTGTTTTTGATTTGACCAAGATGTCGTCGACATATACCTCCATGAAGTCATGCATCATGTCATTGAATATAGCCATTGTTGCCCTCTGATAGGTGGCATCGGCATTTTTAAGTCCAAATGGCATGACAACATAACAGTACATTCCCCAAGACGTGATGAACAATGTTTTTTCCTAATCCTCGTCTACTAGTTTGATCTGATTGTAGCCAGACAAGCCATCCATGAATGACAACATCTCATATCCCGTGGTATTGTCTACTAGTAGATCGATGTGTAGCAAAGGGAAATCATCTTTACGGCAGGCATCATTGAGATTCTGGTAGTCAATGCAGACTCTGACCCTCCCATCCTTCTTGGCCACTGGTATGATATTAAAAACCCATTTGGGGTACATGACCACCTTGATAAATTTGGCCTTATGAAGCTTGTCGATCTCCTCTTTAACGTTTAGTGCTAGTTCGGGTCTCAACCGCCTCAACTTCTGTTTGATGGGCTTCGCATCAAGATTCAGCGAGAGTTGGTGCCAGCAAAGTTGACTGCAAGCCAAACATGTCCTCGTATTTGAATGCCTGGACATCCACAAATTCTTTGAGAATCTTTGCTATTTCGACGCGCTCCTCTCTATTTAGGTTGCCACTTATAAGCACAGGCTTGGGTTCTTCCATGGTTCCCACATTTATTTCCACAGTTTCTTCTTCAACGACCTTGGTCTGCTCATCATATTTATCCATCAAGTGCCGAAGTAGGTTTGAGTCAGCTTCTTCATCTTCCTCATCATTATTGTAATTCGATAACTCATAAGCCTGTATATCTGCACATCTCTCAAACTCATAAAATTCCTTTATCTAGAAAACCATGTTAGTGGTAGCTAGCTCATGAGGCATGGCCTTCGTGTAATGGCACACATGAATAGTTTTTGAAACAGTGGTCAAGGACGACCACAAGCTGCTATTGCTGACATGGTGACCCTGCTTTCTCTTATTTGAAATAGAAACTAAATTATTTCTAGGAAAGGAAAACAATGTAGAATTTAAAAGTCTTCTATTTACATGATCTAGGGGGATGACCCTAGAGTTACCTCCATCAGTTGAGGTTCAGGCCTTCCTGGGGGGACTCTTCATTTTTGACATTCCCACCATCTTTGAAAGGCTCATGATTTGCTCCCTGGTTTGCGTCACTTTCGGGCCTACAAGAGGGCAAATCGGCAGAGATGCTTGCCCTAATGTGGCGAACTTTGTCAATTAGCCACTGGGACCTTCTCAAACATTGCTCGGTGAGTTGGCCCAGCGTATGTGGTGGTTCCGGAGCCGTAGTCGAAGGGTGCTCAAAGTCATCGGTAGTAGAGGAGGCATGCGATGGCTTGTCCGGAGGTGCAGGAGCCAGTGCACTAGATGAGGATGTCGATGGGCTTGGTTGCTAAAGGAGAGCTGGTTGCTTCGGTTGCTGTAGGGGAGCTAATGAGCTTGGTTGCTGCGGGGGAGCTAGTGGCTCAGTCTGCTATGGGAGAGCAAGTGACTCAGAATATAGGGGAGTTAGTGGCTCAGTAGGGGAGCTGGTGGCTTTAAGTATGGTGGAGCTGATGGCTTTGAATATAGGGAAGTTGGTGGCTTAGTCTGTTGTGGGGGAGCTAATGAGCTTGGTTGCTGCAGGGGAGCTGGCAGCTCAGAATATGGGGGAGCCAGTGGCTCTGAGTATGGGGAAGTCGGTGAGCTTGATTGCTATGGGGGAGCCAGTGGCTCATAATATGGGAGAGCTAGTGGCTCTGTCTGTTGTGGGAGAGCTGGTGAGCTTGATTGTTGTGGGGGAGTTGGTGGCTCAGAATATGGGGAAGCCGGTGGCTCTGAGTAAGGAGGAGTTGATGAGCCTGATTGCTATGGGAGAGCTGGTGGCTCAGAGTATGGGAGAGACGGTGGCTCTGTCAATTGTAAATTGAGAGTTTCAAAGAGTCAGGGGATGCTCTAATTGTCCTGTACGTCTGAATCGACGTCCTCTGCATGCTCAGACACAATCATGTTCTCCCATTAGAGGTTGTTTTGGTTGAAAAAACCCCTACTGGTGAAGTGATTCTTCAGGTCCCACGTTAAGGGTTTGTTGTCTAGGAATTGATTGAAGCCTAGTCCCACTTTGACTTCTCCATCATATGCTTGTATTGGCTCTTTTATTCCCTTTCCTACTGGTCCGAGCCCTTGGCCCACCTTATAGCCAATTTTCTTCATGATTTCCCATCCTACATTTAAGAGAAGCTTCTTCATTTTGGGAGAGGACTTTATTCTGTATGTCAACTTGGGCTTAGCCCATCATTCTTTGAGTTCGACCATGGAAACTATATTTTCCCTTTTTTCTACTTTGGTCGATTTTTCTCACATGCTAAATTTGTGTGCCAGATAGATCACATTTGCTTTGACTTATTTGGCTAGCACATCCCCCTTTATTTTTATAATCTTCCCGTTGTGGGGGAATTTCAGGCACTGATGACAAAGGAACGAAACTACCTTTAGGTTGTCAAGCCACTGCCTTCCATAGAAGATTTGATAAGGAACATTCATGTCTATGATGATCAGTTGGGTTGGGACTTGGGCGGACCCGATCCCAATCTTTGTGGTCCATTTGCCATAGGCTTTTCTTTTGCTGTCATCATATCCAGCAATCGCCATGTCTACAGGGGTTAATGTGGCCTCATTCACACCCAATGTTCTTTTAACGCCCCTCATTTTCCACAATAATTTAAAACAAATTAAATTACGGGAATATTAAAGCGAAACAATAAATATCTAACTACAAGGAACCTGTGTGTGTGGCTAGGAGACTCCAGACTATATGCACTACGCTAACCCTCTGCATGCCTGCACATGTAAACCAAAAACACGAGGGAAAACGTATGAGTGACAAAAGTCACCCAGTACGCACCTCATGAAAACCACGAAAAACAAAACTATAATCAATTTTCCTTTTAAAATCATTTCGCAAACCATTTTCTCAAAACCTCACAAACTAGGCCCACACCGGCCAAAACCACAACCGGGGCTCTACTAGCCCAAAGCCACAAGCAAAGGCCCTCAATGGCCAAAACCACACACAGTGAGTCGGGAAGCCCGGCACCAAACAACCTAACTCTGGCCACACGCAGTCCACTGAGGAGCGACCACGACGTTCTACACTGCTACGATGAAGCCCCTTTGTGCAGGAGCGATCACCATCTCGTGATTCTCCCTCTCTGGAGAACCCTCACAAAGCCAACCCCTCCTTGGGAAGCCTGTCCTGTCTCTCAGGACGCTACCAGCTACGGGGCACGTGTGCCACCCGCACTGGCCACCACAGGGTCCATCTCCTTACGGCGTCCTCCACACACGGTGCTCAGGAGGGAGTGTCATACCTCCACACCTGACGACACCTACACCTTAGTGCTCACAGCGACAGTAGGAGTATCATATCTCCACGTCATGCCACAAGACACCTCAACCTGTAGACCACAACCCTAGCCTTGAGACGACAATCAAGGAGTCTCATAACTCCAAGATCCGACGCACCTCAGCCTCAAGTATCTCGGCCCCCGACCTCAACCAGGGAGTTCGCCCGACCACCCGAGAATGTCGTCACATCCCTCGGTCCCGACGACACAGTCCCACACTGTCTCAACCCACACACTGAAAACCAGGAAAACATTTTCTAAACAGGCCAACTATTTCTTTGAAATCCATTTCCAAAACCATTTTAATATCTTTGAAAACTCTTCCAAAACCTTGGCAAAATGGCGCACCAGGTGTCTCAAGGGACCACCACTGATGGCCCACAATCTCACTCAAAGGGGTAAAACAAACCAATCCAGAGAACCCATGAAAATCAAATTTTCATAAACATATTTTGGTCCAAATTCGGCATGCTGAAAACAAGTTTGGTATACCAAAAATCCCTGGTTCGGTAGGCCGATCTAGATTGGTCGACAGAATCAAGTCAACGGTCAACACTCAGGCCAAATTTAGTATACCGAAAATGATTCGGTCGACCAAAATCTCCTGATTCGGACGACTGTTCAGAATCGGACGACCAAATTTTGACCAGAGGACCTAATCTGACATAAAAATGGCATACCGAAATGGTTCAGTATGCCGAATTCTGCAAAAAATAGAAAACCACCCAAACCCTACAGTCCAAAATCACCTCAACTGAGACCTCCGATTGGACCCCCTAAACAAGTACCCAAAATCTTGCATAAAACATAAGATGTAGACCCTTGGGTCTACAACAAATCTTAACAAACAAAACTAAAATGCATTCACCATGCATCAAGATATAAAATCACAAAGGCAAAACACAACATCCGCCATAAATATCCATAAATGCCACAATAAATTCTCACAAATTCTAAAACATTAAATTTAGGCTGGACTACATGCATCCTAGGCATTTTTACCATTTTACATGATTTCTACACATTAAATTGGGGATACGTACTTGAAAATGCGCTTAAGCGATCTCTGGCCGACTCTGGTAAACACCGGCGACCTCGCACGACCACGGCCACACCACAACCTTAGGGACGTCGCTCCAAAGCTTCCTAGGTGGCCACGAGCCACCACAGCTTCTCTCTCTCTCTCTCTCTCTCTCTCTTCACCTACACGTAACAGGGGAAAACAAGGGAGGACGGGAGGAGGGAAAGGAGAAGGGGGTGGATAAGGAGGAGTGGGGAGGAAGGGAAAGGAAGGTGGGGAAGGTGGGGAATGCGCCCGAGGAGGTGGAGAAAAGAAGAAGAAAGAAGGAGAAGATGATGACAAGCTGCGGAGGAGTGTGGTGCATCTTATAAAGCCTGCGCACACAGTAGCTGGGAGCTTGCTCACCTGCATGTCTCAGCCACCGACACACCGCATGAACACACCGGCCACTCTGCCCAATCACCAGCCACAGCAACCGACCCACGGTGTGGACCCCACACCTAGGCCCCACACCCGAGCCCCACACACATAGTGCCACAATGCACAGTGCCAACCACAGGGACACGCAAATAGAAGCCGGCCCATGAGGCCCAAGCCCAAAAGTACAAAACCACACAACGGGCCTCGAAACAGTAACACTCGTCCAGGAATAAAATTCATAAAAATGTAAATAATTACAGAATGAATTTTACGGGTGTTACATCCTAACCCCCTTAAAAGGAGATTTCGTCCTCAAAATCACTAGGCGAAAAGAAACGGGTACTAGGCTAGGATGGCTTCCTCACGTTCCCACGTGGTCTCCTCGACTCCATGATGCCACCATCGCACCAAAACCTACGGAATCACCTTGTTCTGCAGCACCTACTCCTTGCGGTCAACAATCTTGACGGCATCCTCCACAAAGGACAGATCTTCCTGGAGCACTTCTGGCTAAACTAGAATCACATGAGAAACGTCAGCCAGGCACTTCCTCAATATGGAGACATGGAACACGTCGTGCACGGACAACATCTCTGGTGGTAGATCCAACCGATAAGCAACTTCACCGATCCTCTAGGTGATCTGGTACGGGCCAATATAGCTGGGACTCAGCTTGCCACACTTCTCGAACATCATGACAGCCTTGGTTGGCGACAGCTTCAGAAACACATAGTCCCCCACTAGAAACTCCAACGGTCTCCGCCTCCCGTTGGCATAGCTCTTCTGTCGACTATGTGCAACCAATAGCCTACTCTAGATCAAATCCACCTTGTCCGTATACAGCTGCACTAGCTCCGAACCAATCAACTGGTGCTTTCCCACCTCGCTCCAGCAAACCAGCGATTTGCATGGCCTACCGTACAAAGCTTCGTACAGTGCCATCCCGATGCTCGAGTGATAACTATTATTGTAGGCGAACTCAATCAGCGGCAAATGGTCCTCCTAACTCCCTTGAAAGTCTAAGGCACATGCTTTGAGCATATCCTCCAACGTCTGGATAGTCCTCTCTATCTGACCATCCGACTAAGGATGAAATGCTGTGCTATAGTTGAGCACAGTGCCAAAGACCTCTTGTAGAGTTCTCCAGAACCTTGATGTGAACCTCATGTCTCTGTCCAACACTATGGACACTAGAACACCATGCAGCTTCACCACCTCAGATACATACAACTCCACCAGATAGTGCATCGAAAGCTTCACCTGAATGGCCAGGAAGTGAGCAGACTTGGTTAGCCGATCCATGATCACCCACATGGTGTCGTTCTTCCTCTGAGTCCGTGGCAAACCAGTCACGAAATCCATCAAGATGTGCTCCCACTTCCACACAAAAATATCCAACGGCTGCAAGTTCCCTCCAAGTCTCTGGTGCTCTACCTTGACCAACTGGCAGGTAGTACACCTCACCACATGGTCAACAACATCTCTCTTCATGCCAGGCCACCAAAAATTCTACTTCAGGTCTCGGTACATCTTCGTACTCCTAGGGTGAATAGTGTACCTAAACTGATGCATGCGCTTCATCCAACAACCTCTACCTGGCCTCCTCACGCTAGGGCACATATAGACGCATATCATACCTTAGCTCTCCATATGCTCCAACAGAGAAATAAGGCACTCTACCAACCTCTAGCTTCTTAAACACATCCTGAACGAATGGATCCAACTGCTGATAGGCGACAATAAACTCTAACAGCTTCGGACGAATAGACAGGTTGGCCACCCAAGCACCAACCGTTCCCCAAGTTTGCTGCTTCAGCCTGTAGCTCACTAGATCCTCCAACATGGTCCACTCCTTGACCATCAGGCTCGCCATTACGTGCGTATGCCAACTCAAGGCATCGGCGACCATGTTGGCCTTGCTGGGATGGTAGGACAGGCTGAAATCATAGTCCTTCAAATACTCCATCCAACGGCGCTACCTCAGGTTGAGGTCTCTCTACGTGAAGATATACTTCAAGCTCTAATGATCGATGAAAACCTCAAACTACTCCCCATAGAGATAGTGTCACCAAAGCTTGAGATCGAACACTACAATAGCCATCACCAAATCGTGGATCGGGTAGTTCTTCTCATGATCCTTCAGCTGGCGTGAAGCATATGCGATGGCATTGCCATGCTGCATCAGAACACACCCTAACCCAACACCACTGGCATCACTATACACAGTGAAACCACCACTTCCAGAAGGTAGAGTCAACACAGGGGAAGAAACCAAATGAGACTTCAACTCTTGGAAACTCGCCACACAATTCTGATCCTAGCAAAATGGAACTCTCTTCCTAGTCAACTCTGTCAAAGGCGTGGCTATGGAGGAGAAATCCCTGATAAATCTCCTATAATAGCCTGCTAGACCCAAGAAACTCCTGATTTCCGACACCTTCCTAGGTCACTCCCAACTACTCACCACCTCAACCTTGGCAGGATATACTCTGATGCCTTCTCCATAAATAAAATGGCCAAGGAACATGACTTCGCTCAACCAGAACTCACACTTGGAGAATTTGGCGTACAGCTGATGACGCCTCAGAGTATCCAAAACCGCCCTCGGTGCAAGGCGTGAGTCTCAACATCAAGAGAATAGACCAGCACGTCATCAACAAAAACCACAATGAACTGGTCCAGAAAAGGGCTGAAAATCAAGTTCATCAGATCCATAAACGCATCTAGTGCATTAGTCAAGCCGAAACGCATGACCGTGAACTTGTAATGCCCGTACTGCGTCTGAAAAGCAATCTTCTGAATGTCTAGGTCTCGTATCTTTAACTGGTGATACCCTGACCTCAGATCAATCTTCGAGAACACCGATGCAGATTGCAACTGGTCGAGCAGGTCATCAATGCAGGGCAAGGGATACTTGTTCTTCACCGTGATCTGGTTCAGCATCTGATAGTCTATACAAAATCGGAGTGAACCATCCTTCTTATGGAGGAACAAGACAGGTGCTCTCCACGAAGACACACTCGGCCTAATAAACCCCTTGTCCAGTAACTCCTGTAACTGAGTCTTGAGCTCTCGCAATTCCGCTAGAGCCATGCGATAAGGAGGCTTCGACACAGCTCCAGAATCGGGGATCAAATCGATCGAGAACTCTACCTCCCTGTGAGGTGGCACACCAGGCAAATCGTCAGGGAAGACGTTGGGATATTCACACACCACAGAGATGTTGTGAACACCCAACTCAGGAGAAGTGGAGGTAACTATACTAGCTAGATACCCCACGCAACCCCTGACCAAAGACTTATAAGCCTTCATAGCTGAAATGACAAGCTTAGGCTCACCCTGA
>JAMKQA010090261.1:0-10178 GCA_024699735.1 Posidonia australis
GGGTTTTGAAAGGAATGTTTTGAAAGAAAAGTGGTTTTGGAACGAATTTCCAAATGTTTTGTAAGAAAAGAATTTGGTTTTGGGATTGAATTCCCAAGTGATTATTTAATAAAGAAAATGATTTTCAAAGGAGAAAACCAAGTTTTGCAAATGTTAGGAAACCACTTCTTTTGGTTTTGCCGAGTTTTCTTTGTGGTTGTGTGTTTTAGGGGCGCGTACTGGGTGACTTAGATGTCACTCACGCGTGCTTTTGGTTTCAGGGGCCGCGTGTAGCCAGGTTCCGGTGCAGGAATTGGAGCTTCTAGCCGCACATCGAGATCCTAGAGGTGAGCCTTAGTTACAGTTCTAGTTGTTCTGTAATTTTGTGTGATTTTGCTTGTAATACTATGTTTTGGTAACGTGCCTGGGATCGGGGCATTACAATTCTCTATCATTGATACTTTATTTAATTTCAATTATAAATTTCAGTGTAATTCATGAATTTGTTACACTTGAGTGAGTAACTTTCGATTCATAAGTTTTTAAGATTTGATGATTAGCCAAATAACATGTGTCAAGTCGGTTTCATAAATAAAATATTTACAGATAGTTTATATTGCTTACACTAATTTGAAACGAATGAGACATATGTCTAAGTATTACAGTTACTCAAAACAATATTTCAGTATTGTGAACAAATTCAGTGTGATAACAATCTATTTCAGTGATTGATACAACAATATGAAATTGTTGTTTCATTATTGTAGCTCCAATTACTACTTCAAGTTAGGTGCAAATGCAAATGATGGGACTAAGGCGAAATGCTTGGCTTGGCAAATCTGGAAACTATTAACTAGTGGTACAATTCATGAAGAGGTAAAATAATAAAAAATATTTCTATAAATATTGATTATCTACAAGTATAAGTTACCTTTGTAATTGCTTGTGTAATTCAGGTTGTTGATCTTTTTTATGAGTACTTGGCTTATAGCCTTGACAGTGATTGCAAAGAAAAGTTTATATTTATGAAAGCATTTGCATTGGTACGAACCAATACAACAAACACTAAACAATTGATTTTACAAAATTTATGTAAGTTTAACATTGCATTTAATATATATTGATTTGTATGTAGGAATACATCAAGGGCATAACAACGAATGCTGATATCTAAATGTGGAGAAAAATGAGAGGCTTATTCAGAATCACAAAAGACACAATGAAGAAACTTGAGATTATTTTACTCCCTATTATACATGACTTCCATTAGCATTTGTTGGAGATGAACATGATTTTCAAGCAATTCAGATTCTACAGTTCATTCCCTGGTAGACGACAAGATAAACAAGAAGATGACAAATGGGTAAGAATAAACAATAGAAAAAAATGAAATCCAAATAGCATATGATTCTGTGTTAATATTTTCTTCGTAATATTAAATTGTAGGTGAAATGATTTGACAAAGACCAAGAACTGATTATGGATGTGGAACAATGGGAGGTTATACAAGTGCACGACTTCCCCAAGTAAGATGAAGAAAGTGTTGATTGTGGACTATTTCTGTTAAAAGCTTCAGAATATATCTCAAAAGGGGAAAATATCAACTTCACAATCAAAGAAATGTCAAAGTCACTACAAGAAAAATTAGATTTTGCGAGGACAACTAGCGAGGACATGTCCTCGTAATTATCTAATGAGGACATATAACAGGGATTTTGTGAGGAAATGTCCTCGCAATACCATAGCGACTTTTTTGCGAGGATTTTTTTCTCGCAATGTCCTCGCTTGGAATTTAGCGACTGCATAGCTAGGAAATATCCACGTTAATGTCCTCGCTAATTCAGGTATAAAATACCTCGATGCAGGTCGTTCTGTCCCTTTCTTTCTTAACCTAAATTCTCGTTCACGTCCTTTTCCACCTCCTCCGCCGCCGCATCCTCGACGGTGCTCCTCCACATCCTCGACGGTGTCACTTGACCTCCTCCGCATCCTCGACGGTGCTCCTCCATAGCACCTCCTCCTCCCGCCTGTTGACGGAGCGAGCCTCCCCCCATCGACGTGCTCCGACGTTCTACACCTCCTCCCGCCTATTGTCGAAGTGAGTCTCCCCCCATCGCAGCACCTGTTAGTTGGATTTCTTCTTTATGCCCTATTTCCCCTGTTTTTTGGATCTCGCGGAGTGTGTGTGTATCTCGTGCAAGAGTAGATCATGGACTATAGATCCTCAATCACACTGTAAACTACTTTCTTTACCATAAAATCCTTCCAAATCAATTAAGGAGGTACATTTCCTTGTAAGTAATTGATATTGTAAGAGCTACAATGGTTTAACTTGGACATCGAAATTATTCAAGGAGAACAATTTTGATAAATGCATTGTTATTGGGATTGCCTTTTCTACAATTGTTTGATCTTGTGTCATTAGATCTAATGTTATTTGGTATTTTGATGTTTATTGGTTTTGTACCATTTTCAGGGAAAAGGGGAACTGAACTAGTAGAAACCATTTATTCCACGCTTCGATTATAAATGTTTAGGCTAAGCCGTGGCACTATCTACCTATACTAGTATTTTGTTTGGTGGAGACTTCTAACGCTTATGTTTATGTCAAAGTTTGATATGCATATATGTAAATAAAGATAATAATCTTTTTTTGTTTAATGTTGAACGAAGGAACTTTTATTGAGCATTGTAAAATATTTTGTTACATTTGTTATTGATTACATTGATTAGTAAATTGGTTCCTATGTTGTGCTAAATTTACAATGCATCTTCTTAGAAAAAATTGAGGTTCCTCATGGAATCCTAAATCTTTTGCCAAGCTAACAACATGCATCTTCTTAGTTCAGTAATCAGTAACTGCTTCCAACATATATAGATTAGAAACTACCAATAAATATTTTATATGCAAACAACCTTCTTCATCTGGCCTACGGTATTCGTAGCTAAAAAATAACTTTCAGATTCAGTCTAGATATAGGTATTAGAAAGCATTCTTGCTAGAGAATGCAATTTTTAGTGTTTGTTACATGACGTATTTGTGGAAAGTGAAATATATATGAAACATGTAGAACTCAGGCCCAAATAGATTGAAATGGAATTCATGCAAACAAATTCCAGTAAAATGTATTAGCCAGACAATAAATAATACACATAGTGACAGCTATGAGCTAACTCCATTGAAATGTGTGAATGCACCTGAAACTGAAAGGTGTAGGTGTGTAGTAGATTTCCAGAAAACATTGTAGAATCCCTTGTTGACATCACATTGATAATGTGACAGCAAAAGAAAAGGGAAGAGTCTGTTTTGTTTATTCACAGAAGTAGAGATTACAGTTACAGAATTCAACGCCTGTGCCTTGTTGTGTGAATGCATTCCAGTTCTTGAATCTGATGGGAGAATGTGGCATGGAAATGGAAGTTTCAGCAATATAAGCTGCTGTTTTCAAGTGCTCTTGTTCTTGGGATGGAGATGGATGAGAAGAGGTAGATATTTTGTCGACAATAAAGACAAACAGAAACCAACATTGTTAGTGGAGTGTGTAGAAGAGATAAAATAGTTTTCTTGTGTCAGATCTCACAGAAAATGGAAGACTCATCATCCATAAAAAAACAAAAGATAATCACAGAAAAACTCAAAATTAAAAAAAGAGAATTATGGCGTCGCCCGGACTCGAACCGGAGACCTTCAGTGTGTTAGACTGACGTGATAACCAACTACACCACGACACCATTTTTACGGATTTTTATATAACTTTTTCCAGTACTCATCTTCTCTCTCATGAACTTGCTCAAAACGGATCAAATTAAACACATCCTTGCATTTCTCCTGTAATAATTCAGTCACTCTGACTTCCACACAGAGACGGTACAATTGTAAAAGTAATACGAACCAGTTGAGCCCCCGATACCGTATCGATGTACAAACCGTGGAGGTATTTTATTTGTTATTTATATGTCGACGAAGACGGCCGACGTAACTCGAGCCGAGCCCAATAGGACTCGTTCCACCCATAGAACACTTATGTCAAATTGGGTCCACCAAATAGGCTTAACAAAAATCCTAACCTACTGGCAAGGCCCAGGATTTCTGCCATGAATGGGAAAGAATGTGCACAAACCATGCCGTTGATGGTGGTTGATGGCGGTTGGAAGCCAACACACGGCCGTAACCCACGGATTAGGATTACCATCAATCAACTCTTTCTACCGACGGCGAGTGTTAAAAAGTTGAAATCTTGGCCCAAATGGGGTATAAACTAATCCAAAGTCAACATGGTTCCCATGTGCTTGTCTTGTTAAACACATGCTTCAACTTACAAAGTCTTTGATTAATCATAGTCCATGTCACGGGTCTCTGCCGGGCTTTCGGACGTCTTGTTGCTGGTTCACCGCATCGGCACGGCTGATGGTGGCGGACTTTGCGTCGGTGATGGTCGCGATTGTTCGGCTAATTATCTTGTATTGTGCTAATAAAGTACCGAAATTATGCAATTTCTTTTGCCGATTTCTTTCCATTATTTTCATCAAAACTCTTGAAAATTTGGAATTAATCGATGAAGAAATAGCGGAATCCAATTTGTATGCTGTTTTCTTCTGAGACCAATTGTAGCAGAATCCAACCTAACCTTTTCTGGCAGTTGTGACGCCAGTGGATGGAAGAAATAACCAGACTACTAAAGCTTCACAAAAAGACCACACATCAGTACCTAAACTTTCTTCCTTTGTCTAATCTACGTTGAGTCTGGTTGACCTGTACATAAGCAATTTATTAATGGCGATATGAATTTCTGGCGAAATCAAATCACACTCACATCGGTTTAGTTTGTCATTTTTAATATAATTTAGTGATATCCACAGTACCATGATGGCGTTACTCCTCTTTTGGAAAACCCACATGACAAATCTCTGCATATTTAAAAAATTAAACGTAAAATCATTGTGGTTCACAGTGATTAAACTTCTGTTTTGATATAATAGTGAAGTCTCTTTGTGGTTGTACGAGTGAGTAGAAGTTCGACTTCCACAAATATCATATATATATTACATAAATTAGTGATGATTTCTCATAATTAAGTATTTAAGTGTAATATATATTAATTAAACTTCTCGAGAACAATTGGAATTGCACAAGCCATGTGCTCTCTCCTCCATAAATATAGCTACTGAGCTCCAACAGCAAACACACCAGAGCACAACATTGTTGCATAACGATCAACAACAATGCCAGCTTTTCCTTCCTTCACTCTCGTTGCTCTTGCAGCTCTCCTGTCATTCTCCATCCCTTGCTCTGGCTTTAGCCGTAAGCTCCTCAACACTTCCGATTCAACGTCCGCGTGGTCTCCGGCGGGGGCGACGTGGTACGGCGGTGCCACGGGCTTTGGAAGCGATGGTAATTGCTTATAGTATGTCCTGGCCTTTTACCGCATCGTAATGGAATCTTGGTGTTGATCGATGAGTCAAGGTAATGCAAACGGCCACCATTATCGTATGTTGCAGGTGGAGCTTGCGGATACACGACTGCCGTCGGGAGACCACCATTCTCCTCCATGATAGCGGCCGGGGGACCTTCGCTTTTCAAGTCCGGGAAGGGTTGTGGTGCATGCTACCAGGTAGCTAATACACGTCCATGGTTCATGTGTCATCGTTTATGTTAGTTGGTGTGTGAGGATGACATGTGAGGTTCTTCATTGTTTCCGGTAACATCGTACAGGTGAAGTGCGACGGGAATCCTGCATGTTCTGGGAATCCGGTTACGGTGGTGATCACCGACGAGTGCCCGGCCGGTGGACCATGTCTTGCGGAGTCTGTACATTTCGATATGAGCGGTACGGCCTTTGGGGCCATGGCACTCCCCGGAAAGGCTGATCAGCTGCGTAATGCCGGCATTCTGCAAGTGCAATTCACAAGGTTGGTTTTTATATATGAACTATAAAATGGTATTATCTAATGGACATAATGCATTTTTTTTTTCTCTTTTGAAAACTTTATATCAATTGCTTACTATAATTCTGCACATATCCCAGTACTTTTTATCTCATGCAGTCATGCTTCATCAAGTTTCTTCCAACTCCTTAGGAACGAAAACTTCAGTTGTTTCATATGAACCAGTTGACATCAGACACAGCATTTTGAACCTAAGAGATCTCAGTTCTTGTCAATTGCTGAAACAACTAGAGTATGTAATTAATCTTCTGAGATTAGACTTGCAAGTTTACGAGGAAAAGAAGGAAGGTATCTATATATGTGGAAAAGAGCGGTTAATTAAAGCCAACATGCATTTTTTGCGAAGGTCAACCTAATCCATTTGCTAATTTTCATGAGTTGAATGAAAACACTAAACACATGTTTATTAGTTATAGTTAGAATTCAGAAAGCTACTAGAAATAAGTGGATATGTTTGAAGAATAGCTAGTAGAACTATTATGCAATTTACCGTCACAGACTTCATATTATCCGTTTGACTTCATATAAAAATTGATTCATGCATGCAGAGTACATTGTAGCTACCCAGGCGTTGACATTACTTTCCACATCGTCGCCGGCTCCAACCCCTACTACATCGCGCTGCTCATCGAGTACGAAGACGGCGACGGCGATCTCTCCGCCGTGAGCCTCCGCGAGGGTTCATCGACGCGGAACTCCGGCACTACTTGGCTTCCTATGCAACGGTCGTGGGGTGCAGTTTGGAAGCTGAACTCTGGTTCCGCTCTTCAAGGCCCGTTCTCGATCCAGCTGACGTCATCTCTGTCCGGGAAGAAGCTCGTCGCCGACAATGTCGTTCCGAGAGGATGGGCTGCCGGTGCAACCTACAGATCAGTGGTCAACTACAACACCTAGTTATTATTAATCATCCCTTAAGTGTCATGATATATATGTCAAATATTTATCATCCCTTAAGTGACTGTTGAGTGTGTATGCTCTGTTGTATTTGGATTAATTGACGGAGAAGCACACGATTATAATGAATAATATGAATTGCAGTGAAGCGGAGGATACGTTTGTTCTCCCTCCCATGCAATTATTTGATGCACAATAATGGATCTGCTATTTTTCTTGTAAGTTTAGTTGGAAATTGAAAATTGAAAAATAGCCACCTTGACATTGGCTCTTGGAAAATTAGTTAAGATGGTAGTGGGTACAACATTAATCATCCACAAGAGGAAACAAACTTCTCTACATAACCATTACACACATAAACTGATGATTACAAAAACAACAACAACAACAACAACGATTACTATTTTGAGCTAAACTACGAAAATAGATATAATGTGAACAACTTATAAGTTAATGGAAGTAAAACTAATTAAATTGCATACACATAAAATTTTATTCCCGAATACGTACATGTATTCATTAAAAAAATGCTGTACATGTATTTCATAAGCTCAGCGGACATTAACGTTTTCCACATTAATATTTGAAGGTTTAGGAAAATGAAACAAACACAAATCACGTTGGGCCCAGATCAAATTCTTTGACCATGGTGCTTTAATCAAAGCCCAACTCAGTAAAATTTAAAAATCAGACGGCCCATTAAGTCTCATTACTCATTAGTCGTTACATTGTTTAGCTTGTGGTTACAGTTTTAAAAGAAAAACCCCACTTTTGGATAAAACTTGAAACATTCATTCATCGACACTATAAAATTACAAGTTTACATCATCTAATGAGTATTTAGATGAACTTTAAAAAAATTTAGGAATTATGAATATTACGAGTCCCAAGATGCTTTTGTAATGAATTAGAAATTTCAATCATACTACAAAGATTTCTAGTGCATCAATTTAACCGTTTTAAGAGCTGAGGCCTAAAATGTTGTGTTTGGTTACTTGGTAGGTACGAATGCAAATAAACTGAAATGGAATGACAATAGATATGGAATGGAATGTAACGAAGCAATTCCATTTTGTTATTGTGTTTTGTCTGTAATCAAAAATAATTTCCAGAAAGGATAGAATTCACACAAAACCTGCAACACCCAAAACAAATCAAATTGAGAGATTGTCCTATTCATTTGGTTGTGGTGAAAAAGGTCCATAGTATTTTAGAGTAGAGCATGAAGAACCATGGTTAGATTTGTTTGTAGTGAAAAAGGTTCATAGGATTCTACAGAGAGAGAGAGAGAGTGCCCAGGGGTTGTGTGAGAGGAAGACGATGGTTTGATGGGTGAGAGGAGGAAGACGGTGGGACAAGAATCCTCCATCCCTACTCCCAGCCCTATTTTATCCTTTTCTATTCTAGGCGAAATAAAGATATTGATATGACTAGATTTATGTTGAGATGTGTTAAACGACTGATAAATCCATGCACAAAAGATAATGTTGTTATCACGTTAACTTTTGCTTGAACTGAGCGGCAACCTCACTTATTTTGAATTCATCCATAAATGTAGGGATGATGACAACAAGTTACAATGAGGGAGATACGTACCTTGAAATGAAGGGAGAAGCATGCGGTTAGGATATCTTTTATCTATCTATACTATTTTAAAAAACAACGGCTTGACTTGAAATTATGTTGAGAACATGTCACATGGCTTGAATCAATTGAGAGCATGCCGATTGGTATGACATGTGGAATCTTCTTTATTTACCACATGGCTTGAATGTCTGTTTTGTAATGATTATTGGAATTAATTTAAAAAAAAAACATTTATTCTTGAAAAACTAAACTAAGCACTCTTTTTGATAAGCTAAACTAAACTAAATTTTGGTTCATACTTAATCATTTTTGATAAGCTATGTTTAGGGTTATATATTAATATTCAATTATCGTCTTCATAATCATTCTTATAATATTTTTACAAAATACTCCTTTTAAAAAAAATTTAGAATTCTAACACCTTGAAAGGTTGTTATAATAGAAACATAGACTCCATGAAATTCACAATTTGGCATCGTATGTGACAACCACTTCTTTCATCGTGGTTGATTAATTGTCACATGACATGTAAGAAAAACATTTAATTTTTTAATATTCTCAAATGTCATTCCATTTGACGCTCTCATAAAAAAAAAAAATCTCATGATGATTTTGAGTTCATGTTAAAATTACGTATTGTCATCTTCCTTTACCTTAGAGATTAGTTCATCAATGTAATCACGGATCAGTTGTTTCAGACCATTTGAGTTTTTAATTTGTTTCTTTATAAAATTCTCTAGACTATTCAACTTTCATTACAGTCATTAACGTGACCAACATGCATTTTAATTTCATATTATGGCACTTATTTTAGAAAAAAAATAATTCTTTTTTGAATTTTGATCTTTTCCACTTTTTATTGAACTAAAAATGCATGTACTATGAAGTTAAATGGCCAACACTACCATGTTAAGGTGAAGCACTACAAAAAAAAACTCAGAATGGCGAGGATATATCATATATGTTCTCGTTAAATCCTCACTCCGTCTTTACTAAAGGACTTTGCAAGGAAACACTATCATTACAATAAAGGTCATCACTAAATTGAATTTACAAGGAAATGTTCTCATTTTATGCATGCTAAATATTTTACAAGGACTTAGTAAGGACTTATGTTATTGCAATGTGTTCATTATTTCCTCGCTACATGCTTGCAATTAATGTCCTCGTTAAATATTTGAAAGTAAAAAAGAAGAAGAGAAATAGCGAAAACATTGTGAGAAATTAATGTCCTCACAAATTCGAAAGAAAATGAAAAAAAAAACTACCAGCAATATCAGAGACATTATGAGGATATATAGTGTAATATACATATCATAATTAATATTTAGACATATTCAAAAGTATTTATAAAGAATAAATATATCATTATAAGAATGTTAAGAGTAATCAACAATAATATAATAGATCGTTGGTTGAAAGAATTAAATTAGACTTGCAATCATGATACCATAAATTGTATAGAATACAAAACCTAGGTAACGAGATGTTTAATTAAATCTAATAATACTAAAAGAAATTCAACTACATTTAGTGTATTGATACCCTAGACTACACAAAGGTATGAGCAACAATATTATAGACAACATTGACTGTCATTTAGTGTAGTGATATTGTAGACACCCCGATTTTGAGGTAACCCAGGAATGAGTGTCCCTATGTTGCTTTGGATGTGATCAGCCCTTAAACCGAGCCCCAAACCCATTAGCCAGAGCCCAAATCAGACATTTGTGAGCAGGACTGGCGCACCAACTTGGCGCACCAAGGTGGCG
>JAMKQA010090266.1:0-12964 GCA_024699735.1 Posidonia australis
AATGAATAAAGAAAGTGAAATGTGTTTTGGTCAGGATTGGACTGATGAAATGGTCCTAAAATCCTGAAAAGAAATGATGATGTTTTAACCAGTTGCCAGCCAATGTTTATGATATGGTTTTGAGCCCAATGGGGCATTGTGTTTTAGGCTGGATCTGGTCAGAAATTTGAATTTGAAAAGTGTGTTTAGGGAAGAAATCCCAAATATTGAAAAGGGGAATGTTTTGGAAAATTGAATTCCAAAAGGGTTTTTGTAAGAAAAAGTGGTTTTGGAATGAATTTCCAAATGCTTTGAGAAAAGAAAAGGAAACATGGCTTTTGAAAAGCATGGTTTGGGATTGAATTCCCAAGTGATTGTTTAATAAAAGAAAGGATGATTTTCAAAAAGAGAAAACAAAGTTTTGAAAAGGTGAGATTTATGGTTTTGGTGAGGTTTTGTGGTTTGTATGTTTTGGGACGCGTACTGGGTGACTTAGATGTCACTCACACGTGTTATTTGGTTTTTAGGTGCAAGCCGCGTGCAACTGAGTTCCGGTGCAAGGGTTGGAGCTTCTAGCCGCACATTGTGATCCTGAAGGTGAGCCTTAGTTACAGTCATTTGATGTTTCTATAATTAGTGTAATTTATGCTTGATACTGTGTTTTGGTAGCGTGCCCAAGATCGGGGCATTACAGAGTGGTATCAGAGCTAAGGTTACACCTTGTGCACTGGCTTGGTGATGTCCAGTCTTTTGCTATTCAAACTTTTCTACACTGTTTCTCTTTGTTAAATCCTACTCTGACATGTTTCCTACCATTATTTGCAGAGATTCCAGGACCAACTCACAAGTTGGTGGGAGCGAACCCGACAGGCCAAGGTAGGCTCCCGTTTTGCTTGTTTAGTAAACTACTAGTTCCTGGGTTACTCTAAATATGCTGATTAATGAAATCTGACCATTGCTTGTTTTCTTTATAGGCATGGTGGGAGGCTTTCCTAAGGGTAAACAGTTTAAAGTAGTCCGCTGAAAGAAGATTTGAATTCTAAGTTGTTCTGATATATATGCCTATCCTGACTTGTTTGTTTCCTCTTTTCAAGGTGTGGGCCCTAGGGTTGAGGTAGTCATGGGTAGTACTGGTGAGTTCGACCTCAGCTTGGATGATGAAGACATTTTTGGGGAAGAGGACCCAAGTGGTGCTTCTAGTTTAGCTGCTGGTACCCAGGCTGCTTCTGCATGGGTCACCAAGAGAATGCGTTACAAGGCTAAATGTCGGGTTGTTGTAGCAGCTCAAAGGAGCGGGGTAGAGGATTCTGACGAAGATTGAGAGCACAGCATTTCCTTTGACATTTCTGACCCTTTGTACTAGGTATTGTTATTTTGGAACAAATTCCATACTTTTGGACATTTAACATTGATCAAGGATAATTTATATGTCACTTTCTACTTTGATATTTATTTGTTTAGAATCTAGCTTGATGTGAATGCTCCATTCTTTGTTTTGCTGATTTGCGCTAGTACTGCGAGCTCAATATGTAAGGCACATCCTGGTGCAAATGCTAGTTTTCCTCTCGACAGCTACTTGTGCATGCCATTCATGATGTCGGTCTACGGTTCTGCCTTACACGTTCAGGTTGGTTATTAACTCGACTGTTGCTGTTGTGAAGGGGCTTAGGGCTTTAAAGGTTGAGGTGAATCAACCTCGCTTTGTGTGCTAAGCTCTCCTCTTTGGCCATCTCTTGCCTTTCTAGATCCTCCAAGGTTCTAAGGCACTAGTGGTTTTTGCCTTCTTCCACCACCCCTCCCCCATGGTAAGGTTTTGTTCTTGCTTTGCCTAGAAATTCTAATTCGAGTTTGATCTCCTCATTCTCTAAGCTTCAACGCTTGGTGCAACTCATGCTCCGATTTGCTTGACTATCCATGCCCAGGGATACCCTACATTCGTCACTCTCGTCCATTGCTCAGATACCCTTCTGACTTGGATTGGGGGCTTGATCACTGAGGATCGAGAGAAACTTCGCTCATGGGGGATTACCTCTAGATTCCTTGACATTGGCCGAGTTGAAGTGAGCCAGTATCTGTTATGTGCGGTGGCTCAATTTTGGAAGCCGGCTCACCACGTCTTCTACTTTGGCAGAACTGAGCTGACTTTGACTCTAAAAGAAGTTCAAAGGATCTGTGGTATCCTAAGACTGCTGGGTGCTCCGACATTCATGCATCGTGATGGATACCTTGCCATTTTGACTCAGCTGTCTGGGCTTGGCGTTGCTAGATGCAGGCAACAGCTGGTTTACGTGAACGGTTCCACTCCCATGCTTCAAGTGAACTACTTTGCTGAGATGTCGTCGAGGTAGGCCGAGCTGGGGGATGAACTATGGCTGAGTGGGTTCATCATATGCATCCTCGGGGAACTGGTATTCAGTTATGGCCAGACCACTGTGCTGATTTATGTGGCTGAGATCACCCTAGCTACGGTTACCTGGTAGATAGATCTGACTCCCATCATTTTGGTGGAGACTTATTGGGGATTAGACCAGGTTCAGCATCAGTCTCGCCACTTCTACGATTATGGAGCCTTGGTGCAAGAATTCTTGGTCTCGCTACCATCCTTTTAGTTTTCTCTTTGCTAACAACCTTATTTAATAGGCCTGACTGGCTGCCCATATGGTAGTGGAGGCCATTTGCCCATAGATCTGTATTTGAGACTTATTGCAACAGTGGCCACGCTCAAACCATCCTGAACATTCGGGAGTTTTATGATCGCCTAGCGGGCCTTACTGACGATGTTGTGACTCGATGTATCATACCATTCATTGCCGAGCTGTTTGCTGTTTTCGTCAATAATTTTGACATGCAGCTAATCGTGCAGTCGGGCTTGACTAGTGGGGTTGAGTACCACCTGATCTGGGTCCTTCCCCAGTTCGGGTATTGCCAAGATGCTTATTAGGAGGGCCCCATGTTGGAGTTCCTTCAGGGGTATCCTTTGAACTCATTGCACATGACGACGGAACTAGCTCGATGGATGTGTGTCTGTGTTCATTCATCAAATTTAGGCTTGTTGAAGGGCACCGACTGCACTCTAGAATATCAATCATTCATCTACGAGACTTCGCCCATCTGCGAAAGAGCTCCAGGTGCACCTCTATTTGGCAGTGTTGAGAGCTCCCAAGACTACAGTCTGATTTGGATGACTAATTGACAATTTAGGAGTTGTAAGCTGACAATTATCTGTAGTTCTTGTATTAGACTCTTTTTTAAGTTGAATGAAATGAATGCTTGTCTTGTGCTCCCTTAACTATTGTGTTCTGATTGTGATCGCCATGATATGTGGCAACCTTGAAGGCGAGGAACAGAACTTGGGTGATCTCCTGTGCTACCTGCGTATCCTCCCTGTGCAAGCTGGTCGCGGCCTTTTCTCGTGGCTCCTGAAGGCTGGGGCTGACAGCTAGTGTTCTGAACCTTTGGAGGCAACTTGAAGACCTAATCTGCCACTATGAGAGCCCCTCTAGTTGCGAGCTTGATGCTCCTCAGCTTTTGCTTGCTACTGCTATCAATGGCAAATAATGTACATCGACAGTGCCAATCTTGACTCTCCTCTTTTATTTGCTCAGTCTTGGGCTAATCCTAGTCTGCTCTGATCTTCTTCTTTGGCAACTACAACAAACTAGAGCCTAGAAGCTGAAGGAGACTGGTCTGCCTCGATCCTGCGAGAAGCGTTGGTGATACTTCACCAGAATCAGTTGACATGCCCTTAGTTGAAGGTGAACAGTGAGGTCATGCCAGAGGGTAGCTGACATGCCCTTGGTAGACGATGCTGGAGAGTTTCGCTAGAAAGTAGTTGATATGCCTCTAGTCGAAAATGTCCTTTTGTCGGCTTATAACCATAGGAGAGATAACATGCCCCTGGTTGCATAGCAGCAAAGCTCTCAAAGCCAAGTGCGGGATCATGGCAGTGATGCGATGATTATGCGCAAAGTGGAATGAATTATGTGTAGACACCCCAATTTCCCAATTTTACAGGTTGAAAGTGTGGTGGCTGGGCTTTCAAATACCAATGAGCTCTAACCCTAATTGAATCCATTTAATTCAACCAAGGCCCATTTCACTCATGGAAGACTTCGGCCCATGGAGGCTCACCAAGGCCCATTTAATTCACCAAGGCCCCATTTAATTCATCCAAGGCCCATTTAATTCAACCAAAGCCCCTTAAGCCCATGAAGGCCCACCAAGGCCCATGAAGCCCACCAAAGCCCATTTAAGCCCACTTTCTCAACATCCTTAGGTTTGTTATAAGGTTTGTTAGAGTTTGTTAGTGATTTGTTAGAAGCTTATGTGTTGGTTAGGTTGTTAAGAAGTTGTTAAGTAGTTATAGTTTGGTGTAGTGGGTTGTTATGGGTTTGTTAGGACTTAGTAAACTTCCTTGGCTATAAATAGAGGCTTGGTGGTCTAAGAGAAGGAAAATTGGGGATCCGAGAGAGAGCTCCAGGAAGAGAGAGGAGCTCGCAGTGGAGAGGGACAAGCAATTCCGGCGACCTCTGGCGAACTACAGAGGTAGATTCGAGAAGTTAGGCTAGGTACGCCCCTTTCTGACCACATCTAGCTTTGTTTGTAGCTTCCTAGGTTCCCCTCTCTCTTTCTGGATTGATTCTGAGCAATTCAGACTCCCCAGAGCTCGCCGTCGCCGTTTTTCAGTGATATAGGTGGGAGGGTGGCCCAAGGCATGGTCCTGGCCCCTAGTAGCATCCTTTCTTCCTCCCCTGGTCTTCCTCGTGCTCCTTCGCTCCTTAGCGTGCCGTTGCATCACCTCTAGATAGCTCCGCCTGAAGATCGTTGGAGAAGCCATTTCCACCATCGCCAGAGAAGATAACCACAGCTTGAGGTGGACAAGGCGCCTCCCGCAGCTACGAGCCCCTCTAAGCCTCCAGAAACACTCCACAACATGCCTCGAGCACTCCAGACCCCTTGGAATCGCGCCATGAACTCCTGATCGTCGCAGCAACGCCGCTCACCGAAGAAGAAGCCATTAGCGATCGTCGGAGCTCTCCTCCGGTCCATCCTCCTCCATTTAGCTCCTAGAGGAAGGAAGAAGCTCCCCGATGCTCCCTGAGGCCTCCACGACCGCTGGATCGCCGCGCCGCTGCCCTCCAGAAGCTCCTTCCTCTCCGACGTCGTCGTCGAAGCTCCTCAACGGCGAGGTAGGTGGGAGGCTCGTTCGCACCGATTGATCTTGGATCCACTCTGATGGATCATTTCCTCTCACCTCCTTCTTGCTTTCCGTGAGGTCTGCTCTCAAATCAGACCATGGGAAGGAGTTTTATGCCCCCTCCAGCGGTCGTCGTCGGCGGAGCTCTGTCGCCTGCGACCGTCGTTTTTTTTTCCTTTTAAAAAACAAGTTAAAACATTTTATTTTGATTGAAGTCTTGAAACTATGTTTTCTTTACATTCGGATCCTGTTCTCATTACACATAAGTCCTTTTATTACAAATAGGTCCTCCATTTATTTTTCATAAATCATTCGAATAAAGTTTTCACTAAAAATATTGCATTTTGCCCCCTGAACATTTAAAATAATGTTTTCCAGGTTTAAGAATTTAACAAAAGCCCTCTGGATTTCTTTTAATGCATTTTAATTCAACTTTTTTGCATAAAAGACCCTGAACTTGCTTGAAAACTTTCTAAGTGTACTCTTTTCTATGAAAATTGCATAAAAGCCCCTATACTCTTTTGAAATTCTCCAGAATGCTTATTTTTGCTAGTTAAATTGCATGAAAGCCCCTGTATTCTTCTGAAACCTTCCAGAATATACATTCCTTTGGTTTATTTGCATTTAAACCCTTGCATTTTATTGAAAACTTCTCTGAAGCATGTTTTTCCTGGTTAAATTACATTTTAACCCCTGATTTCTTCTGGAACTTTTCTGAATGCTTTGTCTATTGGGTAATTTGCATTTTAACCCCTGTACTTCACAAATTTCACTCTGAATGCCTATTTTCTAGGGTAAAATGACTGTTTTGCCCCTGAAACTTTCTAAAATTTTCTTGAATCATTTTTATTGCATATTTTACCCTGAATTTCCACAGAATTGTTTTAAATGCATGTTTTAGTGCCAAAATTGCATTTTGACCCCTAAGAAACTTCATTTTGACTTGGATTACACATATTTGCACATTTGACCCCAGATTTCTTCATAATTGCATAGAATGTGTTTTCCTATGTATTTTTGATGATTTGGGCTTCAGAATATCAGTTTTAATTAGAATTTGGGTTTTTTACACAAAGGCCCTTAGAATTCACACTATTTACACTCACATATGCATTTTGCACGTTTTCTCACATCTTTCCACACAAGTTCTCTTGCCTTTCCTTCCTTACTTTGCGCACACTTTTCTAGCTTGTTCCGAGCTTGGTTTTCTCGTCGTTTCCTGAATTTCTCCCGATTTTCTCCTTTAGATTTGTTTTGGCTTTCCATCGCCCGAGGGCGCACATTAAAAGGCTTGACAAAGCCGACATGGTCCCGAAATGAGGATTATTTTTCCCTTTTTGATTTTCTCAGATTTATTCGAATTTCCACTGATTTACGGGACGCTTTTCGAGAATTTCTCGATTTTCACGATTTTCCTCATCACCCAAGGGCGTACAATAAAGCGCCATTCTCCATGCCTACATTTGACCCTCAGATTAGCTTTTCCTTTATTTCATTTATTCACTTTTATTTGGCATGTTTTCAGTCATATTTAGCATGGACGTATAGAATAAGCAAGCATACATCCATAGACCATTGACAATAGGGAAACTTAGAAAGACCGAGTTTTCTTGGGCGCATGGGGGTGCCTAACCCCTTCCCTATGCGTAACCAGAATCCTAACCCTTTCTCTGACCCGCATTCATTTGTGCATTGTCCATTAAACACGGAGCACACACATATATTCTGCATCTTGTTTGCTTCCCTGTTTTCTTGTGTTTTTTGTTTTCCTTGTCTTTCCATTAAAAGACTAGGTGGCGACTCCTTTCCTTATCCTCTTTATCTTCCCTTGGTGTTTCTGGGTCAAGTCTTTTCCTCCAGATTCACCATCTTCGCTGTGAGCATATCAGGTCTCCTCGTGTGCTTCCACGCAGCCGGTAGGAGGATAGCCATGCAAGGGTTCCACCGACATGGTCACAATATGCGAGTTGCTATAATTGCCCTCAGTCTAGGAAAACTGGTACTACCGGTTTGCATGTGGAAGGAGAAGACGCCTCTCAACCCAATAAACTCTATCCCAATGCCTAGGTGATTGGTGTCTCTCGATAGGGAATAATGAAGGTGTATTGGGTGATGATAAGAATCTAGCTCCACATCAAGGCCTGTAGGCTCCACATCAAGGCCTGTAGGCTCCACACCTGCTCTTTTGAGATAACGTTTTTTCTTATGATAATGTTGATGTGGGATGTTATGTATGCGTAATGTAGTACTAAAAGAAACATGAATGCATGAATTAGTATTAACTAAGATGCATGAATGTTGAATTAGTCAATGGCGTATGCTGGGATACGAAGGGTGTAAGTATGCAAACAAAGAATGCAAGGTGGTGATTGGTTTTGCAAGCACAAGGAGACGACCTCCAGTCACTAGTAATACTTCTTGAAGTTGCATGCATTAACTAGTTCTGGATGCTCTTCTTGATCCATGTCCTTGAGGATAGCAACGCCTTCAAAAAAGACCTACTTGACAACAATGGGACCATGCCAATCAGGCTGAAACTTGCATTAGAGTCTGGATGATGGATAGCGTGGAGAATTAGATCCTCTATTGCAAAAGTCCTCGACCAGACCTTCTTCTAATATGACCAGGCCATACGCTTCTGGTAGCATTGTGCATGATGCATGGCTTGTAGCCTGCACTCATCAATCAGATTCAACTACACGAGGTGATCTTCTATCCACTCAGCTTCTTTTAACACCCTGAGGGATGGGATCTCCATTTCAACAGGTAATACTACCTTCATGTCGTAAACCAGCAAATAATGGGTTGCTCCTGCAGATGTCCAAACAATGGTTCTACAGGCCCTACAAGGCATACAGGAGTTTCTCATGCCAGTCTCTATGAGTCCTTACCATTTTCTATAGTATCTTCACAAGATTCTTGTTGGCTGACTCTACCACACCGTTCATTTGCGGGCGGTATGGAGGATCGATGATGCTTAATCCGAAAGTTCTATAGGTAATCCTCGTGGCGGTGAAGTTCTTCCCGTTGTTTGAGATGATAGCATGTGGGATGCCATAGTGGGCTATAATGTTGTTCTTAAGGAACTTCTCTATCACGACGGTAGTGACCATCTTATTAGAGGCTGCCTCCACCCACTTGGTGAAACAGTCAATGGCCATGAGGATGAAGCGATGTCCATTTGAAGCTACTAGGTGAATGGCATCGATAACATCGATTCACCAAGTAGAGAAAGGCCAGGGCGATGACATATTGTGCAGTTGCTGTGGGGGAGCGTGGATCAAGTTCCCATGAATTTGGCAGGCATGACACCTTCGGACAAATTGACAATAGTCTGCCTCCATGGTTGACTAGAAATAGCCCTGTAACATGATCTTCTTGGCTAGCAATATTCTAATCATATGTGGCCCACATGTCCCGACATGGACCTACAACATTACAGTATCAACCTCTTTCTTATCCATGCATCGTAGCAACATCTGGTTGTTTGATCTGCGGTATAGGTGCCTAACCACGAGGACATATTTGGATGCGATGTGTGCCATGGTCTTCTAATCTGTAGTTGAGGTACTTGTAGGTAGGCTTCTTCTCTCCAGGAAGGCCTTGATGTCTTGGTACCGTGGGAGGTGTTTGTCTGCCATGTGTGCCTCCTGTATGTTCATGTAGTGCACCGGCTAGTCTGCCTGGGTTACAGGGATTTCCATCGTGTGATCCTCCAATATCGAGAGCTAGGATGCTAACTTTGCTAACGCATTCACATAGGTATTCTTCGCCCTGCTCATGAAGGAAAATCGGATCTCTTGGAACTCTACCATGAGCTTTTATAGATGGTCATGGTGTGGCATCAGCTTGGAGTCTTTAGTCTTTAAGAGGCCATTTACCTGTGAGATGACAAGGAGGGCGTCACCGTGGACTTGGAGCTTACGCATGCTATGTTCTAGTGCTACTTGAAGTCCGATGATGCATGCCTCATATTTGGTCTCGTTATTAGTGCACCTAAAACTTAGCTTCCTAGCATAAGGCATCATCTGGCCCTGTGGTGTCACTAGCATTGCACCAATGCCCATCCTATTTTTGTTGATTACTCCATCAAAGTAGAGATGCTATTGTTTACCATCCTTGAGTTCCCTTGATTCTGAGCCGTACATGGTGAACAATATATCTTTGTTTGGAAACTGTGTTTGCAGGGGTTGGTAATTGGGCAAGGATAACTCAGCCAAGTGGTTGCTACTACTTGTCCTTTCATGGATTTCTACACGACAAAAGTAATGTCATACTGTGATAATAGTTTAACCATGCCGGTGATAGCCTCGTGCATGGCGCGAAAGGCCAAATGCACAAGGACCAGCGAAGTCACAGCAAAACAATAAAAACAACGATAAAATGTAGGAGTCGTCGCCTAGTCTACTTTAAAAATGGGAGACAAGGAAAACCTTTTAAAACATTAAAACTATGCAATAAAACCAATGGAAAAGGTCAACATGAACCAAAAAACAGGTAAGGATCCCTGTTATGCACAAGGAAGGTATTGGGCACCCTCATACGTTTGAGAAATCGGTCTTTCATGGGTATCTCGTTTACTTATATGGAAATGTCAGCTTTTCAGCCTATTTTTGTACGCCCGAGGGCGATATGCAATGCGACACTATATGCAAGTAGTGCCTTATACTAAACATGGGTAGATGGACTGTAGGATGTGTCCTAATGCTCTGAAAGATTACTCAAGTCACAGATCGAATATCGGTGCAAAGATATTGCATGGATATAACCATAGATTCAGTAATATCGAGTGACTAACGTCCTCGCTTTGCTACATGCAAAACCTAAGCTATCATGCATAAATGAGTATGAAATCAGACTGAACTTACCCTAATATGTCCAGGAGAACACCCAAAGAAAACCAGAAGCAAAGCAGGTCAGGAACCATACTAAATATCATGCCAAAATCCATTGTTGGTGCATTGAAATAGGTGCACCTGCCTATTTGGTGTGCCAGACTAGTGCTCTACTCTGGTGCACCACCTATGTGCTACACTAAGAATGGCTAGCAATGTATGCCACAGAAGTGAGACCCAAAAATCATAGAGCAAACAGTGAACTAGGTTGATATGCTATGTGATATAAAACCTTGCAAACATGCTTAAAACCATTTGAATATGCACCCTAGACCTTTAGAAAACTAGATCACATATGGATTCATCTCTTTTCCATAAAGCCATAAAAAAGAATGAAACCAAGACACCATGACATGGGTCATGTGCTCAAGGGCAATAAGCTCCACACAAGACCACAAAACTCTTTTATTGATAAAAGCCAATGAACCCCAGCTATGCTACTTGAGTTTGGATCATGGACTGGTGCAAAAGAACTCTACACAAAGAGTCCAGGAAAGCAACCAGTTCACCAGACCCTAGTGGCAAGCCAACTTCACTAAATGCAAAACTAATGCAAACAGAGTTATTACATGATGTAATTGTGTAGGAATGAACATGGTATATCAGAGATCAAATGCTAGAAAGATCAGAGTCCATAACCAATAGGAAAGCATGCAAATCTACTATTTGCATCCTGTGACCAGGCTAGTGCGCCTACCTGGTGCACCAGTTATGTGCTCTAGCCTGGTGCACTAGGTTGGTGCACTCCAGATACTCTATATCAGACTGCAATCTGATTTCAGAGCTTGGGCTAGGTGTGTGCAACTAATTATATTATTGATTATTTAGGTCAGTAACCTAGATGCCAGGGAACTTAATCATGCTAAACAACCAAGCCTAAATGTGATATCTGGGTCTGATTATCCATTTTTATTTGTAAACCATGTAATTAATTGTGATATTGTTTAAATGGTTAATTAATGGATAATCTGTTGTTTCTTGTTTGTGTGAGCTTGTGGTTGGTTGTCTGTGCGCTTGTTTATGAATTGGGACCAATGTGGAGTTCGGTTTGAGGATGCACAGTCACCTCGATTCACGTGCCTATCTTTTCTTCCTTTATTTTCCTTTGTTTTCTCCTTTCATTTCCTTTCCTCTCACAAGCCCACACCATTTCCGTCTCCTTCCTTCCCTTCTCCGACCCGTGCCACCAATGATGCCAGTCCGTGCCTCGCCATCTCTTCCAACATGATGGCGGCCGACACGACGCTAGTGGGAAGGAGGATAAAGGGAGGCTGAGGCGTGCAAGAGAGGAGAAGAGAAAGAGGAGCGGGCGCAAGCGAGGAGGTGGTGTGAGCCGCTCGTGGTGTTTCTCCGATGCGAGGAGGCTTGCCGAAGTGTGGTAAGGGTCGCCAGAGGGCTGAGCCTGGTACGAGACCCCTTCCCCTCCCTTTGTTTAGCGTTTTGTTAACAGTAGGTAAACGACTTGGAAAATCAAGATAATGCATGTTAAATTGTAGAAAAATCATGAAATGAATGGAAATGTGATGTATAGCATGAGAATGTAGAGATCATGTGGTTAGGGTTGATGTTTGTGGGGAAAATGTGATTTTGGGGTTGAAGGCTACAATAGCCGTTATTGAGCCCCTTCCCCTTTTGATTTTCGTTTGAAATGTGTGGTTGATGGAATCATGAATGGTTTGAGGGGTTTTGAAGTAGACTTGATGGTCTACACCCCATGATTTTATGGAAATTGTTGGTGTATGTTTGGGGGGTCTGATCGGCACTCCCACTTTGGGCGAATTCCACCGCTGCGGAACAGGGGTGTGCCCTGTTTGCGAGGAATTCGGTATACCAAATTTATTCGTTATGCCAAAATCCTGATGGATTAAGCCAGATACCTGATTTCGGCAGACCAAAAACACCCAGTCCACCAAAATAGGGGGTTTCGGCATTCCGAAAATTTTCGATATAGCGAAATAGGGAATTTCGCTATACCGAATTGAAAATTCGGTATGCCGTTTTTACCCTAAACTTGGGATGTAAAAATGCAAATTTTAATGAATGTTAAATGGTTTTAATGGTATGTTGGGTTTATATGAATGATGTTTCCCTACGTAATGACATGGAGGCATGTGGAACCCCAAACAAATGGATTTGGATGTGGTTTGGGGATTTTAGACCCTATTAATGAATGAAAAAGATGGTTTTATGTGGTTTTGGGCATAGACCCAATTTATGACTTTAAGCATGGTTTTCATGGCTTGAGTTGGGACCCCAGTGGAGGGTCAGGTGTTGCAAGGAAATGGAGTCCTGCAACGAGAATGAAATGAAAAATGGTTTTGAAATGGAACACTGATAATGTGGTTGCCGAGCTCGTAGCGGTGTAAGCTAAGCCTGGGCTTTTGAGCCTAGTTGTTCGGGTCACCGATGGTGTAGGCTGAGCCTGGGTCGTTGTACCTAGTTGTTCAGGTCACCAAGCTCGTAGCGGTGTAGGCAGAGCCTGGGCTTTTGAGCCTAGTTGTTCAGGTCACCGACGGTGTAGGTTGAGCCTGGGTCATTGGACCTAGTTTTTCGGGTCACCGACTGGGGCATCAGATGGAGACATATCCCTGTGCACTTATGAAAATGAAATTGAGGCCGGTTGGTCGCGGCAGTGACATCCCGCACAGGGAAATTCAACGCGGCAGTGCAGGAAGGTAGGGGAAGGATGTCCTCGCCTAATGCTTGTGTGCCGGTTTACCCCTAATCACGGTAACAACAGTAAAAAAAGTGGAAATGAATAAAGAAAGTGAAATGTGATTTGGTCAGGATTGGATTGATGAAATGGTCCTAAAATCCTGAAAAGAAATGATGATGTTTTAACCAGTTGCCAGCCAGTGTTTATGATTTGGTTTTGAGCCCAATGGGGCATTGT
>JAMKQA010090269.1:0-17669 GCA_024699735.1 Posidonia australis
CGGTGAGGGCTAAGAGCTCGATTCTAGCCAAGGAACGCCTCTGGCTCGACTGGAATCAATCGGGGAAGGTAGAGGGAGACCAATGAAGCTAAAATGAAGAGAACTTCAGACTTTTGGAGGGCATACCTGAGTTGGCAGTGTGCTTGGCTGTCGGAGCATGCCGGAGGCCGCTGGAGTTCGCCGGAGATAGCTAGAAACTTTGATTTCTCTCTTCTACGAGCTTCCTCTTTGCTTCTGGATCACTCTGGTTGCTCTAGTTGGGAGGAAAACACTTTGAGGGCTCTCCTCTCAAATTTTCCAAATCTCCCCCCTTTTTTTCTTTGCAATTGGGGGATATTTATAGGCTTCCGAACGGCTTGGTTGGTTGTTATGGTTAGAGTGGGAGGTGGTTAAGGTGGTTAGAGTGAAGTGGGAAGTGGTTAAGGTGGTTAGAGTGAAGTGGGAAGTGGTTAAGGTAGTTAGAGTGAAGTGGGAAGTTGTTAGAGTTGTTTTGGTTGTTACATGAGCTTGTTAGATTAGTTATGATGTAATGGAAGTTAGTTAGGTTGTTGGGGTTTGACATTAGGATTTGGGGTTTGAATTATGGTTTAGGGTTTGACTTAGGGTTTAGGGTTTGGATTAGGGTTTTGAATTTGGTTTAGGTCTTAACCTAAGGTTTAAGGTTTGGATTAGGGTTTAACCTAAGTTTTAGGGTTTATTTAGGGTTTTTTGGTTTTGTTTAGTTTTTAGGGTTTTTCTAAGGTTTTTATGGTTTTTTGGTTTTGTTTAGTTTTTTAGGGTTTTTCTAAGGATTTTTAGGGTTTATTTAGAGTTTTTATAATCTTGTTAGGGTTTTGTCCATTTGCAAGCATATGGTGGTGTCTATGGAAGGCGTATTGCAGAGACCTCGCGTATTTTCACGACGACGAGAGGCTTCTAATCTGCTTGTTCCAGAAAAGTATGACAGGGCCAGCACTTAGATGGTTCACTTTCCTCGACATGGCCTCTATGAAGACTTGGAACGACCCCTCTAAGGCATTCCTAGAGTAATACTCCTTCAATCTTGACTTGATCCCTAAGCAAGATGATTGTGTCGCGATCAGGTGGGGACCCCACGAGCCAATTAGGGAGTATGTCGGTCGTTGGCATTCACTAACCTCCTAGATCAAGGATAGATCCTTCGACGAGGACTCTATTGAGATCATTATAAGAGGAGCACAAGTAGCGATTGGGGCTCTACTTAGGATTCAACCCATCACTACTTTTGCATCACTGATTCGGGTTGGCGCTTGCATAGAGAGTTCACTCCATGGTGGGAATTTCCCTGCACTCTCTACATTCGTCAAACAGACCATGGCTTCCGACAACAACTTCAACATCAACATTGCCGACACCAGCAATATGTCAAGGAGGCAGACATCACTTTCATTAAGCCTTTTGTGAAGCCTACTGGAGTGGAGGGCTAGCCTGATCTGAGCCAGTTAGCATTTGCACCTAGCTCTCTACACACCACATACACACACTCCACTGTCGAACCAGTGCATCATGTCGCACTGGCCCGACAAGGACAACAACCTAAGTAGAGGTACAGATGTCGCACTGAAAGCAACTTCACTCCACGAGGTGGGCTGCTAAGTGCCATCTTCCCTCTAGTTGTGTTGCTTTTGTGACTCCTGAATCCTCATCTGCCACCAAACCCACTCCTGAGGTGGTGTGATGTGAATGTGCATTGCGATTATCATCGAGCCCAGGGGCACTCGACTGATGATTGCCACACTCTCTGAGATGTTGTTCAGAGCTTGATCGACAAACGAGTTATTGTCGTCAGCACGCAAGAGGCAATATCCACACCTACACCAATATCTCCCTACCCTAGTGTAGCTGACCTCTCCTCATCTGAACTTGCAAGCTTTGAAGATGTCAGAACTTCAAGGGTTTATCTTCTTTCTCCCAAACCTTTTTTGGGGAACCTTTCTTATCACATCAGCCTTGATCCTTCTCTTGTTGATTCCTAGATCTATTCGGTGACACATACGTGCGCCATTCCTATTCCCATTCCATTGTGGGATGTCTAGCCCAAGGTTGGCCAACTTACCATGCATCGGTCTAACTCAGAACGCACAAATGCCCTGACCACTATAGTACAACAATTACAAATACTTCAGATTCAATAATAAGCGCAGTCTTCTTAGCTAGCAGCAGAAGCCTTGCAACAGAGACTGAAGTTGTATCCTTTTTTTCCTCTTTCATTGTTATTTCATTTTTTGCATTGTCATTGCACATTCAAAAAGAAAGAAAAGAAAACTAGAATCCAAAAGAAAAAAAATACAAAAAAAATTAGAAAACAACAAAACTAAAATACTTTGCACGTTAATAACTTTGCTTGATGACAAAAATCGGAAAATTTGCCTATGATAGATTGGATTGCTCTTCCTCAGATGGCACTACTCAGATTACCAAGTAACAAGGGAGCCACCACCTATCAAGGTTGGGTGAGGTGTCCAAACTCCGCAAGGTCCCAGCACATCCAAGAGGGAGAGAAAATGCTAGGGTGGCTAAGTGTGTGAGCCAAAAAAAGGAATATACCTTCGCATGGGCATAAAAGAAACTAGCATACTGAAGGTGAAGACAGAAGTCAGCCCAAGAGTAAGAGGCATGTGGTGTAGCTCTATCCCTATCATGATTTGGAGAGGAGTTGAAGCATGTGTCTGGTAAATCCAAACCTTTGAAGGACTAGCCCCCCATCCTGCAGCAAAAGCCTTCAACCCAAACCAGGCCCCTTTTACCTCCAAGTCAGTTATAAAGCGAAGCCGTATGCCTATGAGGGAGGAAAAGAAATCGTGTGAATTCAAAAGAGCAAGTGTGGGACCCTAAATAGTTTGGCATGGAGTGCGGTCTATCCCACCACTGCACAACGAGCTTGAGTGCCACCTCTCATTCTACGAGAGCCACCCACAACTTGTGAGTCTTTGTAGGGTCAACTGAGTCAAAGGCATCCTCCTCCAATAGGCATGAAGCTTTCCAACCTAAATGAGGGCAAACAAACAAAAATCATAGCTAATCAATAAAACATGTTTACCTACTTAAGTAATAGCTTCACCCATCATCCATCAGCATATCTCTGTACAACAATGAAGTCCATCACCAATATGACCTTGCTTGTTGTAGTCTTTCTACTTGGATTTCACATTGCATAATAGAGTTTCATTGAGCATCACCAATCAAGGACATTTCAACTGCTTTCTAGTCAAAGTACACGTACAACAGAGACACCTTGTAGTGCACAGTCTATACAAACTTGCAAAATCAGTAGCATTGGCAACAATCTCCCCATAGTCAACCAAGTTCCACTGGCACTACTTGTGGAATGTCTGGTGATTGCACAGACAAGGACAGAATGGTTAGAACACAACAACTAAACAAGTAGCAGATCAGAACACCTTCTTTATCAAGCATTATCCACTAACAGCTTCGTTTCCCAATGGTCTAGAGCACTTGCAGTCACAACTGCACCCCTACATCACTTGGCAGCTTGACTCGATACCAAGGGCATCTCTTTTGTCCTAATACTTCTCTTGATTTGTCCTCTGTTACCATTTCACATCGTCTGCTATGGAGCATGGCGCTTGTTCTCTGACCAAGCTCACATAGATTGCAACAACCGCGTTCGGAAGTCAACTTTGTCCATCAGGGGCATGTCAGCTGCTCCTTGGACAGAATTTGCGCATCAAGTGCACCATAAGGCACAGACTTACGACTATGGTGCAGAGTGTCTAGACCAAAATCTCCAACAAGAATACCCAGGTTGTTATGAGAAAATGCAGCGTAAGATTGTGCTCCCAATATGGCAGTCACACATATTCCTCTAGGGAAGTGACAATCGCTACGACTACAATGCTTACAGAGCCATAACTACAGCTAGCCATTACCACAAGCAACATCCTTGATCGTAGAATGTCAGTCTTCGATCCAACAAGCCATAGATACTCAATTCCCTCGGAAATGTCGGGCACGAGCAGCGAAATTCCAGTGAAATCTGCAAACAACATTAGTTCAAAGCAGTCACAGTTTAGGGTGCGTCCACAAGCAAGTGCTTCCTAGCAAACCTCTTTTGGCTAAACCAGCTGTCTAGGTCCCCCAACTTTCTTCTGTTCCTATCTTTTAGCAGCATCCTTAGTGTTTTGATGCTAGGGGGCATGTCAGCTACCTTTTGGTATTATCCTTCTTTCGATACTAGGGGTATGTTAGCTGCCTTTTGGTATCATTCTCTTGTTACTAGGGGCATGCCAGCTGCCTTTTGGTACTATCCTTCTTTCAATACTAGGGGCATGTCGACTGCCTTTTGGTTTCATTCTCTTGTTACTAGGGGCATGTCAGCTACCTTTTGGTATTATCCTCTCGATACTAGGGGTAGGTCAACTGTCCTTTGGTATCATTCTCTTGTTGCCAGTGTCCTATCAGTTGCCTTCTAGTATCCTCCTTTCATCACCAAGGATATGTTGGCTATCTTTCGGTGTCATTTTGTCTTGTCTTCTGAACCGTCACTAGTTGCTTCCCGATTGATGAGTTCGTTTATTTTCCTCCTTTCAAAATGTCACTGATTGTTTCTCGGTTGACGTGTTCACTTAACGTGCTTCCAAACCATCACCGACTGCTTCTCGTTTGATGAGTTCATTCTCTTGCTTTTTGAACCATCATCGACTGCTTCTCGGTTGATGAGTTCATTCTCTTACTTTCTGAACCATCACTGACTGCTTCTCGGTTGACAAGTTCACTTTTCTAGCCTTCTTGACTGTCACTGATTGCTTCTTGGTTGATGAGTTCACTTTTCCAGTCTTCTGAACCATCACCTACTACTTCTTGATTGACGAGTTCATCTGTCCTACCTTCTGAGTCATCATTGACTGCTTCCCAATCGACAAGTTTGCTTTTCTAGTCTTCTGAACTATCATCGACTGCTTCTCGATTAACGAGTTGGCTTTTCTTGCTTTCTGAACCATCATCGGTTGCTTCCTGGTTGTTGAGTTCGTTATCCTACTTCTGAACCATCACTGACTACTTCTCGATTGACAAGTTCCACCATCCTACCTTTTGAGTCATCACCGACTGCTTCCACGTTGATGTGTTTGTTATCTTACTTCTGAACTGTCACCAACTACTTTCTGGTTGATGAGTTTATTATCTAGCCTTCTGAACCGTCACCAACTGCTTCTCAGTGGACGAGTTCGTCTATCCTACCGTCCAAGCTATCACCGATTGCTTCTCGGTTGACGAGTTCGTCCATCCTACCTTTGGAGCCATCATCAGCTGCTTCTCGGTTGACAAGTTTGCTTTTCCAGTCTTCCGAACTATCATCGGCTACTTCCTGATCAATGAGTTTGTTATCCTGCTTGCAAACTGTCACTAACTACTTCTCGGTTGACGAGTTCATCCATCCTACCTTCCGAACCATCACTGATTGCTTCTCGGTTGAAGAGTTTGTCTATCTGGCCTTCTGAACCATCACCGGCTACTTCTCGGTTGATGAGTTTGTTATCTAGCCTTCCAAACCATCACCGGCTGTTTCTCGGTTGACGAGTTCGCTTACCTTACTTTCCGAACCATCACCAGCTACTTCTTGGTTGACAAGTTTGCTTTTTCAGTCTTCCAAACTATCATCGATTGCTTCTCGGTTGATGAGTTTGTCTATCTTGTTTTTGAACCGTCACCGACTACTTCCCGGTTGATGAGTTTGTTCTCTTGCTTTTTGAACCATCATCGATTGCTTCTTGGTTGATGAGTTCATTCTCTTGCTTTCTGAACCATCGCTGACTGCTTCTCAGATGATGAGTTTGTTCTCTTGCTTTCTGAATCATCACTGGCCACTTCTCGGTTGACGATTTTGCTTTTCCAGTCTTCTGAATCGTCACAAACTACTTCTCGGTTGACGTGTTTGCTTATCATGCATTCCGAATCGTTACCAGCTACATCTCGATAGATGTGTTTGCTTTTCCAGTCTTTCGAACTGTCACTGACTGCTTCTCGGTTGACTAGTTCACTTATCTTGTTTTCCGAACGATCACCGGCTGCTTCTCCATTCACGAGTTCATTTATCTTGTTTCAGAACCATCACCGTCTACTTCTTGGTCGATGAGTTCATTTTTTTGCTTTCGAACTATGACCCACTACTTCTCGGTTGATGAGTTCACTTTTCCAGCCTTTTGAATCATCATTGATAGCTTCTCGGTTGACGAGTTCGTCCATCCTACCTTCCGAACTTTCACTGAATGTTTATTGGTTGACGAGTTCACTTATCATGCTTCTGAACTATCACTGGCTACTTCCTGGTTGAGGAGTTTACTTTTCCAACCTTTCGAGCCATCACCGGCTGCTTCCCGATTGACGAGTTCGCTTTCCCATTCTTTTGAACTGTCATTGGTTGCTTCCTGATTGACGAGTTCACTTTTCCAGCCTTCTAAACCTTCACAAACTGTTTCTTGGTTGACGAGTTCATCTATCCTAACTTTCGAACTGTCACCGACTACTTGTCGGTTGGCGAGTTCGTCTATCTTGCTTCTAAACTATCACCGGCTGCTTCCTGATTGACGAGTTCACTTTTCCAGTCTTCCGAACCATCACATGCTGCTTCCCGATTGATGAGTTTGTTATCCAATTGTTTTTGATTGACAAGTTCGTCTATCTTGCCTTCTAAACTATCATCGATTGCTTCCTAGTTGACGAGTTTATTTTTCCAGCCTTTCGAACCATCACCGACTGCTTCTCGGCTGACGAGTTCGTCCATCTTGCTTTCTGAACCATCACTGATTGCTTTCCGGTTGATGAGTTCGTTATCTAGCCTTCTGAAGCATCACCAACTGCTTCTCAGTTGACGAGTTTGTCTATCTTGTTTCTGAACCATCATCAGTTGCTTCCCAGTTGATGAGTTCATTCTCTTGCTTTCTGAATCATCACTGACTGCTTCTCGGTTGACAAGTTCACTTTTCTTGCCTTCCGAGCCGTCACCGACTGCTTCTCAATTGACGAGTTTGTCCATCCTACCTTCTAAACCATCATCGGCTACTTCTCAATTGACGAGTTCGCTTTTTCTTGCTTTCTGAATCGTCACTGACTACTTCTCGTTTGATGAGTTTGCTTTTCTTGCCTTCCGAGCCGTCATCGACTGCTTCTTGGTTAATGAGTTTGTCCATCCTTCCTTCCGAATCGTCACCGATTGCTTCTCAGTTGACGAGTTTGCTTTTCTTGCTATCCAAACAGTCACCGATTGCCTTCCGATTGATGAGTTTGCTTATCTTGCCTTTCAAACAGTCACCAATAGCTTTCCAGTTGACAAGTTCGTTTTATTTTCCTACTTCTAAACTGTCATTGATTGCTTCTCGATTGACAGGTTCATTATCCTACTCTCTTATATTGTCACTGACTACTTCTTGATTGATAGATTTGTATCCTGCTTTGTTTTATGCTACCAGGTGCTTTTCGGATGTCGTATTCACAATTCTTTTTGGGCTAATATCCCAAACTATCCGATTAATAGTTGTCAAAATGTCACATTTCGGTCGGTAAGTCTGAAACTTGCCACTTTTCGGTCGGTAAGTTTGAAACTTGCCACATTTCGGTTGGTAAGTTCGAAACTTGCCATATCCCTTGGTTGGTAAGTCCGTTATCTTGCCATGCCCCTTTCAATTTCTATTCGGAATGGTTAAAATCGATGGTGCCCCCCTTTGGTCATGTCTTAGATGGACTGGACCAATCTCTTTTTTTTCTTGGGTTGGTACCTCAAACTACCGAATTGACGCTTGTCAAAGTGTCTATCTTTTTGGTTGACAGTTCCGACATCCTGTAATGCCCTTTTCTCTTGGGTTGGTAGCTCGAACTACCCAACTGACAATTGTTACATTGTTCGGAGTGGGCTGACAACCCAAACTGTTCGGTGATAAGTCTGACAACTTATCATGTCGACTTTCGGTTGACAAGCACCGTAAGTCTTATCTGACACCTTTTCGGCAAGTGTGATAACCAATCATGCCCTTTATGAGCTGATAAGTCGTCAACTTGTCATCTTGCACCATGCATCAACATACGTCATGCATTGCATGCATCACTCATGCATCAATGTTCATCAGCACACATTATTCATCACCAATCACATTCACCTTATGTTAACACCAGCATTCATGTTAGCATTCATCATTAGCGTTGGTATCTGTGTTGGCGTTTCAACGGTAGGTCATGATTTTCAGTGCATTCACCGACTAAGTGGCTTACTGTCAGTAGCTAACATATCCACTTTCTCGCAGCTTCGGTTAGGGTGTCTTTGTCAACCCTAAGCATCGATCTCGTTTCCATTCATCCCTTGACATTGCTCAAGGAGGGGCATTTGTAGACATCCCAATTTTGCAGGATTGTAGGTAGTCTTCTCTGGAGTGGTATTATGGTTGCTGGACTCTGAATCATTTTCAAGCCAACTTGACATCTCACATCTTAACCTAATTTTATCCATAGAATTAGCCCAAACCTCTGTTTCAATCTAAAACCTTGGTGGATCAATTAATTCACCAAACCAAATCCTAAACTCACTCAAACCCAAGCAAACCCACAAACCTAAAACCAAACGTAAAGCTCTGATTTCATTTAAAGACTTAAACTTAGCCCACCAAAGCCCATTTAAGTCCACATTCTCAAACATTACTGGTTTGTTATTGGGTTGTTAAGTTTGTTTGGGTTTGGTTAATGGTGGTTAGAGTTTCTTAGGATTATTATTGGGTTGTTAGAGTTGGTTAGGTTTGTTAGTGGTGAGTTTGTAGATTTGTTATTGGTTTGGTTATGTTAGTGGTGAGTTGTTAGGTTGTTATTGGATTGTTAGAGGTTGTTAGTGAATTGGTTAGGGTGTTTGTTAGGTTGTTACGGGCAATTATCCTCCTATATAAAGATCAGTGATGAGTAGGTAAAGGAGGGGACTATTTAGAAAAACACCTCACACACTCACTCTCCCACACATGATACAAGCACAGCCTACTCTCTCCCTCTCCGGCGAAATCATCTCCTCTTCTCCACATCAAAGGCAGTTGGCTCTACCTTCCTGTAAAACCCCAAGCATCCACGAGCTCCTCTTCCACTAGTTCGCATCGAGGGGCCAACCACCAGCAGCCGTGTGCCGTCTTCACGTTTGGGAGCCAAGCAGTAAGAGAGAGAGGAGGAATAACTCTGCAATAGAGAGTGCGAGGTGAGAGGGGGGATGATCCAGCTCGTTCTCCTCCTCTGCATGACTTCCACGACCACCTAGCTGGTCTCCTTTCTCCCTCTGACCACCTCTCTTATGGTTCTTCTTAGCAAGCCACCAGCAACCACACACCGTCGTTACATTTGGTTCATGCAGTAGGAGAGAGAAGAGAGAACGTAGAGAATATCAACTACATCAGCTTTCCTCCTCCTCCATTAGTCCTCCTCGCACCTTACAACCACCGGCAATCTCCAGTAGCCCCAGCCTTTGCTTTCAGCTATCATCATTTGTCCGTGAGCTCAATAGAAGCTATCGACGTTTGGAGGTTGCGAAACAGGTAAGTTTCTCACTCTCTTTGCCCTATGATCCGATCCTCATCCTCGGACCTACCTTGTCATAAGGCTCTTGCACGTTCAGTGTCATCCCTTTTGTAATTCCTTGTCATTCGTGCACTGTCTTCCTCAGCGTCGACAGAAGATCTATGCTACATGTTCCTTAAACCCATCACCAGAGAATGTGACAGGTTGGGATGTCCATTAGTGAGACTCAGCTCTAAACACTTAGGCATGTAGATTTGCATCTGGTATTGCCTCCCTAAAACTTAGGAGGCTCCGATCTACCTTGTCGTGCCCCCTGTTGGAGTTTTCAAGGGAGGTTGTCATTGGAGTGTGAATGTTGGCAAGTTAGGTGGAGGGAAGGATTCACATGGCATTTCTTGCGTCTGATTGCCCGTACATCTTCCTCTCCTCCTCCTCGATCTTCCAGAAGTCTCCAGTCGATACGTCGGGGCCCCTGTTTGCTCCTTGCGATCGAGCTTGCCAAGGAGAGATACGACGACGGCAAGGTAGGTTGAGGAGGGCTGACATGCATCCTTCCTAGCCTCTAATATTCACACACCATCCTCTTCGCTCCCTTAATCTTCTAGGAGCTTCGGTTCTCCATTCCACGTCCTCTGTTTGCTTCTCGTAGAGGAGCTCACTGGCGAAGCGGGATCGACGACTAGAGGAGGTGGGAGGAAGATCACAAGAATCCAAGTCCATGCTCATCTACTACTCCATGTTCACACTTCTCTGTTCTTGCTTCCTAAACCTCTAGAGTGCCTGATCGTGATGCGGAAGCCACTGGTTGTCACTCATTGATGAGCTTCTTGCCAGAGTCGAAGCACCAACAAGGTAGGTAGTTGAGGAAGCCCGCCAGGTCTCCCCTCCATCTGAACATCTAGGAAAGCTCGGGATCATCCATTGGAGCTTACCGGAGCACGAGGAGATGTTCTACATCATTGTGTGTCTGCTTGGTGACGGGAGGAGGATGCTACTGTCGGCGAGGATAGCTTCCGGCAAGCAGCTTCAATGGCTTATCCTTTGAGAACAATAGCATGCATTAGGTTATTTAGGCACATTTTCATGGGACATTCATTCATCTCAAACATTAGGTTAGGCATTTGAATAATCCTCTTTGATTTTAAGCAAGCTTCACGACCCAGTTTTGTAGCCAACCAAGCGATTACCGATGACGGACCTGGGTAATGAGCCCAATCGACAAATCTTGGAGGTGAGTCACCAAAGCAAGGCTCAGTGGCGACCTTGCTTGATGGAAGCAACATGCGAGGATGGCCAGTGAGCTCAACAAAGATAGGACAGGCATTGACATTTAATGTCTTGCATTCATCATCTTCAACCTGTGTTCGCATGCATGCACCTCATGCATAACCCCATGCACATCCTTACAAGCCATTTATACATCTCATGCATATTTTCATTTATATTCTCATGCATATCGTATTTTTATGCATATATTTCATGCATTCATCTTCAAACATGCATTTCATGCCCATTTCATGCATATTTTCATGTATATATATTCCCATGCATATTGTGCTTTGCTGCATCGAATCAAATTTACCTTCTACAACATTTCACACCTATGATTTGACTTTACAACTTTGTTTATATTGATTTTCTATATCATCAAAGGGCGTACATTAATAGGCATGACAATACCGACATGGACCCAATGCCGATTATTTTTCCCTTTTTTGACTTTCGTGAGCATTCAAAGTCTTCCACAGTTTTACACGAGCTTTCTCTCTGAATATTTTTGATTTTTACCTGATTTTCATATTGCCCAAGGACGTACATTAATCGGCATTTCCAATGCCTACATTGACCCATGGATTATTTTCTTCATTATTTCTTCCATTTGTGCAATTCCACTTAGTGCTTCCTCATTTGATTTTCACATTCACATTGGCATGATTTCAAGCATACATCTTAAGGTTAGACAAGCATACATTGCATTTTTGACACATAGCAAGCGATTAGCAAAGAAAGATCGATTTTCGGGCATATGCAGGTGCCTAACATCTTCCCCATGCGTAACAAGAATCCTTACCCATTCTCTGGCCCGTAGCGGCTGAGTGTTGCATCCATCAGGCATGGAGCACACACACATTCATTCATTTGCATCATTTTCTCGCATTCATATGCATTTTGGTTTTCCTCGTCTTTCCATTAAAAGATTAGGTGGTGACTCTATTTCCTTATCCTTTCCTATTTTATCCCTCTTTGGTGTTTCTGAGTCGAGTCTTCTTCCTTAGATTCACCATCTTTGTCTTGACCATATCAGGATTCTTCATGTGTTTCCACGCACCGAGGAGTTATGCTGGATTCCACCGACATGGTCTCAATTAGTCAGGATGTAGTGTCATTCATCAACATGACATAAGTGTAACTGGCAATTGCATCGCATCCTACTACACCACACTACATTCAACATGGACATTAACTTCATGATTTCATCATCACATTTGTCAACCCTAAGCATCGGTCTTGGTTCCCTCCATCCCTCGACCTCACTTAGGGATAGGCATCTGTAGACACTCCGGATTTTACAGGTGATTGCGAGTAGATTCTGGAGGAAAGATTTAAGTTGTGGCAATGGTGGAACTCTTACTTTCCCTAAAATACTCCATTCATTCTCTACAAAGTACCATAAATATCCCAAGATTGCCTAAATCACCTAAATTTCATTCACCATGATCCATTATCACCTAGTGGTCCCAAAAGATAAGAATACAAGTTCAGAATGTGACTGACTGCCTATTTGAAGGGTCAAGCGAGAATTCCTGCTGAATCTTATTGGCGGCAGAAGCATACGAATTCACCCAATGGTAATAGCTGGTTGACGAGGATGGCAAAGTGCCCTATTCCAAGCACAGAGGGCATCAATGTCACTTTTCCTTGATAATTAACTCTATCTTTTGCATTGACGACCAGGATTCATCTAGAGCTTGATCTTCAATCACCTAGGATCATCATGCCCTTGATTGAACCTCAAAGTTGCCAACAAGAGCCATTAAAATCCATCTCCTCCATCAGACCCCGACTGTTACACATCCATGGCTCCAATTCGAGTCACCCACTTATATAAAGACCTCCATGCCACGTGAGAGGGGATCATCACCAAAAATTGCCATATTCCCCAGCAAAATCCACTACTCTTCAGCTCGTGATGCAAGGAGAATGATCTTGATTCTTGTTTAGCAGTGAACTGTTTCATTCTTCTTCCTATTTAGCTCTGGATCCTTTATCCATTGAATCGACCTTCCTGAGCCTCGAATAGAGTTCACCGAATTTAGACAGAGCTTGATGGTGTGAACTCTGGAGAGCTGGACAGGAGGAATGATCCAAGGCGCCATTTAGCGTTTAAATTGCATGTTTTTACTTCCTTCAACCTGTTCTTGCTTTTATGGGACTTTGCTTTACTTCCCTTGCTCCATCGAAGGTCTATTGAGCTTGCCGTCCAAATACCGTGGTTAACTGATGCATTCCCCGATGAGCTAGGTGGGTGGGGTAATCCAGAGAGTGATTTCTTGTTTTGACTACACGATTTTTCTCTAGAACTTTTGTTCTTGCTTCTCTGATCATGTCTTAGGCTTTTCATGTCTGATTTATCAAGAATTCGATTGAAACTGGCTGTCTAAACTGAAAAGGGGTGACATGAATTTCGTTGACGAATCATAACGACAGAATAACTAGACGAATTGTTAAGGTAGATTCTGTCAATGGTCATTCCAGACGAGTTTGTTAGGCGGTTACCACTAACTAGCTAGATTAGCTAGCGTGGGGCTCATGATCTAGACAGTTACTGAGCATATCTTTGTTTTCTAGTCTTGATCTTCTTTTGGATTTTTTCATCATTGTTGGATTTCAAGTATTAGTTTTCTACATCATGCATTGTCGTCACATTAGGGCGTACACTAATTGGCATAATCACCATGTCTTCTTCAAATCAAACTAATCCTTTTCACAACGTTTTATGATATTACTTCAATATTACGATTTTGTTTTGTATTGGTTTTCCATATCATCCAAGGGCATACATTAATTAGCATCTAGATGCCTACATTGACCCTAATGCGAATTGTTTTCTCTTTGACTTTCACAAACATTTCTAATTTCCATAGCTTTATGTGGTTTTCTCTCTGAATGCTTTTGGTTTTGCATGATTTCTTATCTCCCAAGGGCATACACTAATCGTTATTTCCAATGCCTACATTGACCCTCAGATTGTTTTCCTCTTTACTTTCCTCATTTAGTACAGTTCTACCTGAAGTCTTCGTTTGATTTCGCATTCACATTGGCATGATAGGTTAGACATTGGCAAATGACACATAGTAAGTGATTAACCGAGAAAGACTAATTTTCAGGCGAATGGGGTGCCCAATACCTTCCCCATGCATAACAGGAATCCTTACCATTTCTCTAGCATGCAGTAATTGAGTGTTGCATCCTTTAGGCACGAAGTATATACATATTCATTCATTTACATCACTTTCTTGCATTCTTATGCATTTTGGTTTTCCTCGTCTTTCTGTTAAAAGACTAGGTGGCGACTCCTTTTCCTTTTCCTTCGCTTTGTTGTTCTTTGGTGTTTTTGAGTCGAGTATCTATCCTCAGATTCATCATCTCGCCATGACCTTATCGGGATTCTTTGTGTGCTTTTAGGCACGAGGAGTCAGGTGGATCCACCCACCTAGTCGCACATATGTACCTCCTAAAATACAATAAAGAAACTATCCAAAAATCAATCAGCATGCTTGCCTACAAATAAGAAAAGTTACCTATCAACAATCAATCTTGCTTACTTAAAAATATTTTACTTGCATATGCATAACCTTGCAAGATGTGATTGAATATCCCAACCTGGGCATGTCAGCCAACCATTGGTCAAGCATGTAAAAGTCTATTACAGCCCACTTCCAAAATACAACATCATCCACTAGGGGCATGTCAGCTGCCCATTGGCCAAGGCTCACATATTAGGCAACTGTTACAAAGCAACGCCCTACATACAAAGCATCAGTCTAAACAACCTTTAATAAGCACTTAGCAAGCATGCAACAACATCCAACATCAGACATTTCAACACTCAACAAATGGTGTATGGCCTCAACTTCAACTGGCACTCAACATCAAGCATCCAAATGCCCCTACGAACATCAGATCACACAACAACAGTCGTCCAAGGTGTACTCACAGACAAGATCTCCCTAGCAATTCCTTTTGGCTAGTCGAATAGGTTGAGACCCCTACATTCCTTTGTCTTTGTCTCTCAGCTTTTCTATAATAGCTCACCTCGATACCAGCGGCATCCTTTTTACCCTAGTATCTTTAGACCTACCTTCCAATCCGGCTTAAACATCTACTAATCCTTGATACTAGGAGCATGTCAGTTACCATTTTTGTTATTGTCCTCCTTGATACCAAGGGCATGTCAGTTGCCTTTTCAATATTTTCTACTTAATGCAATAGGCATTTTAGCTGCCCTTCAGTGTCCTACCTATTCCTACTCGGTTGTTTTGCCACTACTTGCTTCTTAGTAGGCAACTTTGCCCTCTTAGCTTCGGAAATGACACCGACTGCATCTCAGTGGACTAGTTCATTTATCCAGCACTTGAACTATCACCAACTACATCTCGTTTGACAAGTTCGATTATTCAGCCTTTGCATGACTTCACTCCAAACAGACGAAGTTCAGTAAGTGTTGGATTCTCGTACAGGACAGATGAGATCCAGTTTATCTCAACTCTTGCATGACATCACTCTGGAAAACAATGCCTTGCTTTTCATGGAATGTTGTACCAAACAGACTCAGCTTTTGCATCACTTCGCGTTAAACGAATGAAGCCCCACTTTTCCTAGAATCTCATACTGGATGGATGAGATTCACTTTTATCTCAACTTTTGTGCAACTTCGCATCAGACAAACAAAGTCTCACTTTTCTTGGATTATCATATTGAATAGACGAGATCTAGTTTATCTCAACTATTGTGTGACATCGCACTGGATGGAAGATGCCAAACTTTTTTAAGAATCTCGTACAAGACAGACAAGAACTTGTTTATCTTAGCTTTTGCACGACTTTACTCTAGATAGATGAAGCCCCGCTTTTCTAGGAATCTTGTGCTAGATGGACAAGATTCAATTTATCTTAGCTTTTGCATGACTTTAGTCTAGATGAATGAAACCCCACTTTTCCTGGATTCTTGTACCAAACGAACAAGATGCAGTTTATCTTAGCTTTTGTGCAACTTCATTCTAGACGGATGATGCCCTGCTTTTCTTGGAATCTTGTATGGGATGGACAATATCAAATTTATCTCAGCTTTGGTGCGACTTCACTCTAGACAGATGAAGCCCCGCTTTTCCTGGAATCTTGTATTAAACAAACGAGATCCAGTTCATCTCAGCTTTTGCATGCTTCACTTCATAAGGACAATGCATGACTTTGCTTCATAAGGACAAAGCCCCATTTTTCTAGGAATCTCATACTAGACATACAAGATCTAGTTTATCTCAACTTTTATGTGACTTCACACTAGACAAATGTTCCTAGAATCACGTACCGGACAGACAAGATCTAGTTTATCTCAACTTTTGCACGACTTCGCTCTAGCCAAATGAAGCTCTACTTTTCTTGGAATCTCGTATCAGATAGAGGAGATCTAGTTTTTCTCATATTTTGTGTGACTTCACTTTGGATGGATGAAGCCCCACTTTTCCTAGAATCTCATTCCAAATGGGCGAGATCCAAATTTTCTCTATTTTTATGTGACTTCGCTTAGGATGAACAAAGTTCTTCTTTTCCGAGAATCTCATACCAAATGAACAAGATCTAGTTTATCTTAGCTTTTACGTGACTTCAGTCCAAATAGACAAAGCTCCACTTATCTTGGAATCTCATACCAAATGGACGAGATCTACTTTATCTCAACTTTTGTGCGACTTCACTCTGGATGGATGAGGCCCCACTTTTCCTGGATTCTCATACTGGACAAACTGGATCCAGTTTATCTCAGCCTTTACGCGACTTCTGTAACAACAATTTCAGAAGTGGTGTTTTGGTTAAATAATTATTGTAGAATTTGGGTGCATTGGACATTGGAAGCCATAGTGTCCAATGTTAGATGCATTCTCGGTAGTGTTTTACACATAGATTATTGATTTCTGGCCTTCTTGGTGTTTCGTGGTTGTGTGGCTGTGTTGACCCTCATGGAGGTTTTGAGGGTTTGCTTTAGGTCGTGGAGTTTCGTTGGCTTGCTCTGGTGACTAATCTTGATTTGCACGAGCCACGTGGACGGGAAATGGTTGCGTGATTTGGTTTTGTGCTCGTGGCTTCTTTCTTCCCTTCCTTCTTCATTAGGCCCCACCCCCTTCTTTCCCCTTCTTTCCCCTTCTCCTTCTTTGTTACTCCTCCTCCTTCTCCTTTTAACAGGAGAGAGAGAGAGAGAGGGAGAATGAGGGAGAGATGAGAGAAAGAGATGAGACGAGAGAGGGTGAGGGAGAGAGGGTGAGGGGGAGAGAGATGGCTAATGAGAGGAGGCGCTTGTCGCTATCGTGCCTTCTATGGTAAGTACATGCCCCGTAGGTTCCCCTTCTAGTTCTAAATTGGATTCCTAGGTGCATGATAGTGTGTGGATGATTGTAGATATTTTTAGGAAATTTATTATGCATTTATGAGCCATTTATGGCCGTATTTATGAGTGGGGGTCAATAGTACCCCTATATTGTTTTCTTGTGTTTGCTTGAGCCTTGGACAGTGGATCACCATGATTCTTGTCCTGACTGGAAGATCATCACAATATCTTCAATGTGATATATTGTATGCTTGGTTTGGTGTGGTGGTCGTAGGAGAATGGGTTTGTGGTCCCATTTTAGGGTGAACAGTTGCCGCCTAATTCAACATACTGTTTTGGTTTTGTATATCGATTTTTAGTGTTGGTTAGCCCTAAGCCCCTGGTTCAGTATAACAAACTAGTTCTGTATATCAAATGGGTTCTAGAGTCTGGCTAAGGTCCCTAGTCTAATCGACTGTTTGAAAACAGTCTATCGAACCAGACCTAGACTCCTTACTTAGGTGTTTTATGTTTTGATTAATATATATCTATATATACATACATACATAGATATA
>JAMKQA010090270.1:0-12874 GCA_024699735.1 Posidonia australis
AGATCACAACCAGATGCACAGAAAACCACCCACAACAACACACAACCAAGAAACAACAGATTATCCATTAATAAACCATTAAGCACAAAATTACAAATAATACATGGTTTATTAAATAAAATGGATAATCGGACCCAGATGTTACAGTGGGTCTACTCCGTGACACCCCTAGGTGCCTAAGTACTTAGGGATTCTAACCCCAGACCCGACGAACACCGGCATTAAGGGATCCCTGGGTTTATCATTACCCAAGTCCTATAGTACTACAACTACACATAGTCATGAGGCTCTCTCCCCGGATCAACTCGGCAACCACAACCTAAGCCCGTCTCCGACTACTTAGAGGTCTCACTATCCCTTGTCGATATAGCGAATCGGTTTTTATGTGGTTCTTACAAATCTCGACAAATCATTTAAAACATATGCGGCTTCCTTTAAAACTCTTTTAAATCACTTTCGAAAACATTATCAAAACTCATTCTCAATCATTTATTTTCACATTCATGGTTCTTACTAACCTTGATCACACTATTCATCCATTTATTGATTTATAACCATTTCTAAGCATTTCCTACTTGTTTTAGGGAATTATGTTCATTACACTTTATTTCACATTTGTTTATACCATCGTGGTTTCTCATGATCTCATGCATTTAATCATTTATCAGTCCACATGTAATAACAGGATTTATTCACATCTTAATCAAAGCACATTTACTAAAAATAGACTCTGAGTTACTGAAAACGCCAGATTTGCTGGCCATTTTTGCCAGTGAAAACCGCTACTTGGATTCACTAGCTATTTTCACTAGTGAAATCCACCATTGATTTCTGCTAGGAGAATCCGCCAGTGATTCTGGGTAGTGAAAACCACCTGACCGTTATACGGTCAGTTCAGAAAACTCAAACAAAACCCCTTTCTGGAAACGTTGGGAAAATCACTGAAAATTCTATAAAAATTCATAAAAATCACAGGGATCATTCAGGAACATCCAAAGCATGCATAGACATCATTTAATACCATCAGAACATAGGATTAACATGATTTCTATTTATTTTTCATATATCATTCATATTTCACAAAATCCCATGGATAATTCCCTGAAAAATTCATAAACCATTTATCCCACATGTTTATCTTGTTTTCATGCTTCCATGATCTTCACCACATCAAAATACACTTAGACATGATCTCTAGGAATTAAAAGAGGGAGGGAAACGCGTACACAGTTGAAGATCGTTGGCGATTACCAACTCCAATGAGCTCTCTGACAAACTTCGGTGTCACCTCCCGACGTACACACCTAACTAGCGGCACGTGCACTTCGTTGATGACGAAACCCTGATGGTTGGCGGCTCCTCCTTCCTCCCTCCACATAGTCTCTCATTCCCTCTCTCTCGGTTGTTCTTGTTCTCTTCTTTTTTTTTTCTCCCTTACAAGAGCGTTGGCCATGGGTTTTTAAACCCATGGGAAGATGCGATCAAGCCTCAGGATGAGGTGACTCAGGAGGCAGGCGGCGCGACAGTGGGAAAATCGGGTGCAAAAGGTCAGGCAGCATTCACTATTTTTCTGACAGAATACTATTCAGGCTGCTCGTCGACGATTCTCGCTGCTATTTCTGGCTTGCAATTTCCATCACCAATTCTTGCCACCAATTTCTACTTGACCCTTATTTTTGGGGTCTGGAGAGAGACGACAAGGACTCTAACCACACAAATCATTCACAAACACCACTTAACACAAGCACACATTCCCACCATCATTGGGAAAACAAGTCCCAGGACACAATTTCTAATATAAATCCCAATATTAAAATACATATTACCTCAAATTACAACCCTAGGTATTACATCCTATGCCTCTTATTTGAATTTCATCCCGAAATTCTCTACTAAGAAAACAAATGGGGGTACAAAGATGGCATATCCGCAGCACACTCCCAAGTAGCCTCCTTTATGCCATGGTGCTGCCATTGACTAGCACAAGAGGAAGTACCTTGTTCCTGAGGACCTGTTCTTTGCTATCTAGTATCCGTACAACATCCTCCACCGTGGACAAATCTTTCTGTAGCTCTCCTGCTTGAACCAGAATCACATGGGAAGTATCAGCCAAACACCTTCTCAACATCAAGACATGAAACACACTGTGTACGCCTAAAAGCTCTAGAGGCAGATCCAACCTGTAGGCAACTTCTCTGACTCTCTTAGAGATCCTATAGGGTCCAATATAGCTAGGACTCAGCTTTTCCCACTTCTCGATCTCGCCACACCTTCAGTTAGTGATACCTTTAGGAAGATGAAATCTCCCACCTCAAATTCTAAAGGTCTGTGCCTCTGATCAACATAACGTTTCTGCCTGCTCTATGTGGCTACCAATCTTTTCCTAATCAGGTTTACTTTATTCACATACTACTGCACAATCTCTGGTCCCACTAGTCGTCTCTCCCCTACTTCATCCAGGCAAGTCGATGTTCTGCAGGGTCTCCCATACAGTGTCTCATATGGTGCCATACCAATGTTGGAGTGGTAACTGTTATTGTAGGCGAACTTAATCAGTGGCAAGTGTTCTTCTCAACTCCCTCTGAAGTCCAAAGTACAAGCCCTCAACATATCCTTTAGGGTCTGGATAGTCCTCTCAGTCTATCCATCAGTCTGAGGATGGAAGGCTGTGCTGAAATTCAGTATAGTGCCAAAGGCCTCCTGTAATGCTTCCTAGAACCTCGATGTGAACCTGGTGTCTCTGTCAGATACGATCGACGCCAGTACCCCATGTAATCGGACTATCTCAGCAACATATAGGTCTGCCAGCTGTGGTAATGGAAGATTTACCCTTATCGGCAAAAGTGCACTGACTTTGTGAGTCGATCAATAATCACCCAAGTTGCATCATTCTTTCTCCTTGTCCTAGGTAGACCTGTCACAAAGTCCAGAGATACATGCTGTCATTTCTAGACCAGAATGTCCCGAGGTTGCAGCATTCCTCCAGGATTTTGGTACTCGATCTTGACCATCTGGCAAGTTGTACATCTCATTACATGCTCAACAATCTTTTTCTTCATTCTAGGCCATTAGAAATTTTGTTTTAAGTCCTTGTACATCTTTGTGCTCCCTAGATGGATAGTGTATCTGGACCTATGGGCTTCATCCAACAATTTTTGTTTCACTTCTTCCACCTGAGGCACATATAGGCGTAGGTCGTATCTGAGTCCTCCATCCACACCAATACAGAACTAAGGCACTCCTTCTGCCTCTAGCTTGGCCCAGATTTCTCGCACAAAAGGATCCATTTACTGAGCAGCTACAATCGCCTCTAACAATGTTGGGCGGATAGACAAATTTGCCATCCATACTCTACCAGGTCCCTAAGATTGCCTCCGCTGTCTGTGCTCCACCAGTTCTTCTAGCATGTGCCATTCCTTGATCATTTAACTGGCCATCATGTAGGTGCATCTGCTCAAAACATCTGTGACTACATTAGCCTTCCCAGGATGATAGGATTGGCTAAAGTCGTAGTCCTTGAGGTATTCTATCCACCTTCGTTGCTTCAAGTTCAAATCTTTTTGAGTGAAGATGTATTTCAAACTTCGATGATCTATGAATACCTCGAATTGCTCATTATACAGGTAATGTCTCCAAATTTTTAGAGCAAAGACCACCGTAGCCATCTCCAAATCATGAGTGGGGTTGTTCCTTTCATGATTTTTCAATTGGCGTGAAGCATACGCCACCACTCTGCCGTGCTGCATCAACACGCACCCCAATCCTATCCTGCATGCGTCACAATACACTGCAAAACCTCCACTCCCGGAAGGTAGAGTCAATATTGGAGATGTGACAAGATGGGCCTTCAACTCATTGAAGCTCTCTTCTCATTGCTAGTCCCAGACAAATGGAACATCTTTCTGTGTCAACTTGGTTAGAGGTGCTACTATCTTGGAGAAATCCTATATGAACCTCCTGTAATATCCTACAAAGCCCAAGAAACTTCTGATTTCTGTGATAGTTCTAGGCCTATCCCAGCTACTGACTGCCTCAACCTTGGCTGGATCCACCTTGATTACCTCACCAGAGATGATGTGGCCAAGAAATGTGACCTCCTCCAGCTAAAACTCGCATTTCGAGAACTTCGCATAGAGTTTATGTTGCCTCAGGGTCTCTAGCACAGTCCTCAAATGCATCTAATGTGTCTCAAGGTCAGGAGAGTATACCAACAAATGATCAACAAATATCACCATAAACTGGTCCAAGTAAGGCCTGAATACTCTATTCATCAGATCCATAAAAGTAGCTGGTGCATTCGTTAGCCCAAATGGCATAACTAAGAACTCATAGTGGTTGTATCGAGTACGAAAAGTTGTCTTCTACACATCAGATTCCCGAATTTGTAGCTCGTGATACCCTGATCTTAGATCAATCTTTGAAAAGACTGAAGCTTCTTGTAGCTGATCAAATAAATCATCTATCTTGGGTAGAGGATACTTGTTCTTGATAGTGATTTGGTTCAACATCCTGTAATTTTTGCAGAGATAGAGCGAACCATCCTTCTTTTTAACGAATAGAACTGGTGCACCCCAAGGCGACACACACCATTTGATGAATCCTCTGTCCAGCAACTCCTGAAGTTGACCCCTGAGCTCCCTCAATTCTGCTGGTGCCATCTTATAGGGAGTCTTCGAAATAGAGCTAGATCCTGGCACCATATCAATCTAGAACTCAACCTCCCTATGTGGCGGCATCCTGGGCAAATCTTCTAGAAAAACATCAAGGTACTCTCGGATCACTGGTATGTCTTGTATCCTCATGACAGAAGAAGAAGACATCGTCACACTGGCCAGGTATCCCATACTACCTCTAGATAAGTGGCGGTAGGCTTTGATTGCAGAAATTATCTTCTTCTGTTCTCTTGGCCTAGTCCCTTGCACCACACTCCATCCCTGATCTGGACATTCTGCCATGACCCTCCTTTTTGCACAGTCGATCATAGTAGAATGCTATGTCAGCCAGTCCATCTCCAAGATGACATCATATTCCTGCATACTGATGATTATCAGGCTGGCTTTGAAGTCTTGGTTTCCCAATCTCACATCAATTGACTACATATATCTCCACGCTAGGCTATGTTCTCCAAGTGGGGTCACCACATCAAGATGGAAAGACAATCTAGCCGGCTGGTCTCCGATCTCAACAGCAAATGACTAAGAGATAAAAGAAAATGAACTCCTTGAGTTAAATAGAACTCTAGCCATGCAGTCAGCCACAAGGAAGGAACCTAATTATCACATAATAATGTTCATCAACATCATAGGAAAACAGTGCCAGTTACAATAGTGCATGAAAAGTAAAGATCAAATTACATAATACTTTACTGCTCCTTACCTTCTACAATGTCCCCAGAAGGACCAGCACCAGGAGCAGCTATGGTAAATACTCGTCTCTTGATTAGTAGGTGGGGGTCCATTTCTAGCTGGCTTTGGGGAATCAAGGCAATTGCGCTTAACATGTCCAGTTTTTCCACAATTGTAGCAGGTCATTTGCGTTGGGTTCCTCTGTTGGTGATAACACTATGCTGCCACATGCCTTGTATGGCCACAGACAAAACAAGCTTTTCTCTTCCCTATACCGCTACTCGAACCAACTTGACTATATCCAGCATTGCCTCCTCTCACCACAGACTCAGAAAGCTCCTTTCTTTTCTTTCTAGAGCTCCCAGAATTGCTAGAACTCTGTCCTCCTGAAGTAGAAGATCATGGAGCAAACTTCTTCCCCTTGCTTTTAAGGTATTCTTCTAAGAACAGCATGTGATCCTCCTTAAAACGAGCCGTCAATTCCACTGCATTCACCAAGGTGGGACACTGGTAGCCGAGAACACTCGACCTGAGTGCTGGGGTCAATCCCACCATAAATCTCTTGGCTCGGTGCTTCTCCATATCAAATGTCTGTGAGAATTGCTCCAGTCTGATGAAGGCCGCCTCATAATCAGCCATAGTCATACTACCATGCTTCAAGTTCCTGAATTCTCTATCAAGCCGATTTCTCTCATGCTCTGGAAAATATTTCTTGTAGAAGGCATCCCGAAAGTCCTCCCATGAGATCATCAAGAGATCAGAATTTGGAAACTTCATTCGACGCGGAGATCTCCACCACTGGTCGACTTCTCCTTTAAACTGAGAGGTAGCCAATCTTACCCATTTCTCCTTTGGGCATTCCATGTCCTCTAGAATCTTTTCAATCTCTAGCAGCCATGCCTCACAATCTTTTGGCTTGCTCCTGCCATCAAATCAAGAGATCAGAATTTGGAAACTTCATTCGACGCGGAGATCTCCACCACTGGTCGAATTCTCCTTTTAACTGAGAGGTAGCCAATCTGACCCATTTCTCCATTGGGCATTCCATGCCCTCCTGAATTTTTTCAATCTCTAGCAGCCATGCCTCATAATCTTTTGGCTTGCTCCTGCCATCAAAAGCTGGTGCGCCAAGTCGACGAAATTCCTAAAGCCATGGGTCAGCCTTGGTCCCATCAATATTGTTCCTGTTGAATGTTTAGGTAAACCCCTACATCATCTGGGTTAGCTCCTGTCAAATGCCTCCCCAACCACTACCCTGCTCCTCGCTAGAACTCGTGGCGGGAATCTGACCTCTGCCTCGTCCTCTAGGGGGCATTCTATCAACACCACAAACAAACAAACAAAAACACAAGCAATACATCAAGTACAAACACTCTTCACACTACTAAGTTAGTGCACTTAGTGAACCTAGGCTCGATACTACTCTGTAATGCCCCAACACTACACAATAGTACAGAAACTACCCAAAAGATTTATTTAAACCTAATTCAATAGAGATAAACAATTAAATAATAATTTCAAAACATAACCTAGACCTATGTGCGGCTAAGTGACCCTAAAATCTTGCACTAGAGCTAAGCTGTACCTCCAACCATGCACCTGAAACAAAATAATTTAAAATCACGCATGAGACATCAATGTCACCCACTATGCGTCCCAAAACACTCACACAAAAGCCAGCAAGCCTAAACCGCTACCAAAAACTGTGAGGAAAACACGATTCTTGAAAAGCCAAAACACGCAGTCAGAGATGAATCTTTTATAAATCATAACTTTTCAAAACGCTTTTGTCATTTTCTTTTAAAATCTCATGCTCATTTTCAAATCAGTTTATGCATTTCAGGAAGCCATTTTTCTCGCCTAGAATCCAGCCAAAACGCAAATCATCTCATATATCAAGACACACAAAACAAGGTTGGAAGCTAGCAAACACATAAATCTCAATCTATCTCAAAAACCTATCGTATCACCCTGGCCAGAGGTGACTGACCTGACATCAACAGTTGGCGAGGCTCCATCCCCGTCCACACTATAGTGTCACTGTGAACCACTCTATGTAGGAGTTCAACCGTCCCGACCACAGCTTCAAAGTAGCGTACCCTCATTGGTACTAGTACAGAGTGTGTCTACTCTCTGACGCCCCTGGGTGCTTAACTACCTACGGACTCTAACCCTAGACCCAACCAACACATGCATTGAGGGATCCCTAGGTTTATCATCTCCTAGGCCCTACAATACTACAACTACACATAGTCACAAGGCTCTCTCCCCGGACCAACTCGACAACCATAGCATAGGCCCGCTCTAGACTACTCAAAGGTCTCACTACCCCTTGTCGGTAATGCCAATATGCTTTTATGTGGTTCCTACAAATCTTGGCAAATCATTTAAAACATATGCGGCTTCCTTTAAAACTCTTTTAAATCACTTTCAAAATCATTATCAAAACTCATTCTCAATCATTTATTTTCACATTCATGGTTCTCACTAACCTTGATCACACTATTCATCCATTTATTGATTCATAACCATTTCTAGGCATTTCCTACTTGTTTTAGGAAATTATTTTCATTACACTTTATTTCACATTTGTTTATACCATCATGGTTTCTCCTAATCTCATGCATTTAATCATTTATCAGTCCACATGTAATAATAGGATTTATTCACTTCTTAATCAAAGCACAATTACTAAAAATAGCGTCTAAGTTACTGAAAATGCTGGATTCGCTGGCCATTTTTGCCAGTGAAAACTGCCACCAGGATTCGCTAGCTGTTTTCGCCAGTGAAATCTGCCACTGATTTCTACCAGGAGAATCTACTAGTGATTCTCGGTAGTGAAAACCGCCTGACCCTTATACGATCAGTTTAGAAAACTCAGACAAAACCCATCTCTGGAAACATTGGGAAAATCACAGAAAATTCTATAAAAATTCATAAAAATCATAGGGATCATTCAGGAACATCCAAAGCATGCATAGACATCATTTAACACCATCAGAACATAGGATTAACATGATTTCTATTTATTTTTCAGGTATCATTCATATTTCACAAAATCCCATGGATAATTCCCTGAAAATTCATAAATCATTCTCCCACATGTTTATCTTGTTTTCATGCTTCCATGATCTTCACCACATCAAAATACAGCTAGGCATGATCTCTAGGAATTAAAAGAGGGAGGGAAACGCATACACAATTGAAGATCGTTGGTGATTCCCAACTCCGATGAGCTCTCCAGCGAACTCCGGCGAGCCTCTCGACGTATGCACCTCGCCCGCGGCACGTGCACTCCATTGGCAACGGAACCCTAGTGGTCAGTGGCTCCTCCTTCCTCCCTCTTCTAATAGTCACTTGTTCCCTCTCTCCCGCTCATTCTCGTTCTCTTCTTTTTTTTTTCTCCCCCTCACAAGAGGGCTGGCCATGGGTTTTAAACCCATGGGAAGATGCGGTCAAGCCTCGGGACGAGGTGACTCAGGTGGCATGACAATGGGAAAATCAGGTGTAGAAGGTCAAGAAGCGTTCACTGTTTTTCTGACAGAATACTATTCAGGCTGCTCATCGATGACTCTCGCTGCTAATTCTCGCCTGCAATTTCCATCGCCAATTCTTGCCACCAATTTCTGCTTGACCCTTGTTCTGGGGGTCCAGAGAGAGAGGACAAGGGCTCCAACCACACAAATCATTCACAAACACCACTTACCACAAGCACACATTCCCACCATCATTGGGAAAACAAGTCCCAAGACACAATTTCTAATATAAATCTCAATATTAAAGTACATATTACCTCAAATTACAACCCTGGGAATTACAAGTAATTTCATGTGATTTTGGGGGGATTTTGTATGATTTTCATGGATTGTGTAATAGGACAGGTTCTCGCCAGATTTTGTTAGTTTTCTAGCTTTAAACATTTATACCCTGATGCATGATTATTTGATTTTTGATTTATTGGTGTGGTTTTGAAGTGGATTCTAGTTGGGGGGGATTTTGTATGATTTTCGTGGACTGTGTAACAGGATAGGTTTTGGCCATATTTTTTGAGTTTTCTGGCTTTAAACATTTATAGATGCAGGATTATTGGATTTTTGATTTATTTGTGGGGTTTTGAAGTGGATTCTGGTGGATTTCATGAAAGGAATGTGAGGACTTTGTTTTCAGGCTAAACTCTGAGTTTTCTGTCTTCACGAATTTATTTCTCAATGCATGCTTCTTGGATTTCAAATTTGTTTAAGGAGTTTTGAAGTAGGTTTGAGAATCTACGCCCAATAATTTTCTCATGATTTTTGTGGGCGGATTTGTGGTGGATTTTGGATGGGATTTCAGGGGTATGTTATAAGGCAGATTTCTATCAGATTTTCTGAGTTCAGTTGCTTTGCAAATTTATTTATTGATGTATACTTGTTAGATTTTAGATTTGTTTGAGGGGTTTTGAAGTAGACTTGAGAGTCTACACTCCATATTTATTTGGTGAATTTATGTGATTGATTGTTGGTGGAATGGTTCGATTTAGTGGGTTGATTTCCTGGATATTTGGGGAATAAAACCCATGTTAAATGTTGATTTATGCATGGAAAATTGAATTATATGTTTAAATGGTGATTTTGGGATTTTATGATAAATGTCCTGATTTATTGTGATTGGAATTTATGAAATTGAATGGAATCCATGTTATAATTGTGGTTTTTGATTATTCAAAAAGATGCATGATATTGCAATTGGCATGCATTTAAGTGTATTTTGCATAAATGAGATAATAGTTGTGGTAAAAAAAATCCTTGTGAATGCATAGAAATGTGATTTTGGGCATGAGACCCAATGAAAATGAGAATGATTGGATTTTATGGTTTTGGGCATGAGTCGTATGAATATGCATTATGGATTTTTAAGGAATAGTGTTTCCTAAAATGAAAAGATTTTAAAAGTGGTTTAAGGAAAAAACTGCATGTTCGAAAATGGATTTATTGTTTGTCTCGGATCCACATGGTTTGGGTGTCAGCAATATGGAATGCAATCAATTGTTAGACACGACCGTGGTTGTCGTGATTTGGGGTAGTTGAGAGAGATCGAATTATCTGATTTGAGATAGTGTAGGCTGGGCCTAGGTATATGAAACTTGGGTGTCTGGGTTATCAACGAGACGATGTAGGCTAGGCCTAGGGATATGTGACCTAGGTGTCTGGGTCACCGATGGTGTAAGCTGGTCCTAGGGATATGAAACCTACGTGTTTGGGTTGCCAATGGGACATTAGGAAAACATATATCCTTGTGCATATGATATAGTGAAATGTTAAGGCCTGTTGGTTGAGGTGGTGTCCTCTCGCATAGGGAATTTCACCACAGCAACGCAGTAGGATTGGAGTTGTGACCTCATTGACTGCTTGTGTTTTGAGCCTTGTGAAGCCTTGTGAGGCTTGGTTGCTTCTGATTAAGGTGATAATATTGAAACTAAATGTGAAATGTGAATATGGTTTTGAGCTAAAATTAGACTCTGAGTTTTGACTTGAGGTTTTAGCTAGAGTTTAGCCGAATTAAAGTAATTTAAAATGATACCAGTTGCCAACCAATGTTTGCTTGAGTTTTGAGCCTTGTGAGGCCTTGTATTTTAGGCTGGATTTGGATGGAAAATGTGATTTATCGAATGCATAAATGATTTGAAAAATGCATAAGATTTAAGGAAAGAAAATAATTGTAAGGGCATGGTTTTGAAAATGAGTTTTCCTGTTGCTTTTAGTTTGGGATTTGTGGTTTCCAAAGTTTGTGAAATAGTTCTTATAACTAATAGAGATTAGAGTTTTCTTGTGGTTTTCCGTAGTTGGGAGCATACTGAGTGATTTAGAAGTTACTCATGCGTGTTTTGTTTCTAGTTTGGTTTTTAGGTGCGTAGTTGGAGTACAACCCGATCGCCCGTGTTCGAGTTCTGAGCCACTAGCTGCACACTGTTTCTGGGTAGGAGTTTCTCCGATTATTTTAATTATTGTAATTATGATAATTAGGAGTTGTTGCTATTTAGGTTGCGTTCTAGAGTTCGGGGCGTTACAATTAATGTTACATAGAATGTGATACTTAAATATCACAGAATCATGTCTCATAAAGTGTGATACAAAAATTATCATGTTTCACTATATAGAATCATGTCTTATAGAGTGTGATATAAATATTATCGTATTTCATAGAGTGTTACTATATTATCAACTCGTAGGCATATTCTTGCATTTCTTTGCACAATGACCTAGCAACTTGCATTTTTGCATTGTCTTTTAATTTTTTCACGACATTGTGATTCTCTTCTTATCTTTCTTTTTCTTTCAAGTTGAGGCCAACAATCGGGAGGAAGAAGATGTCTGTAGGTCAATATTCTTTCCTTCTTGTGGGAGGAATTTTATCATCATAGGTGGCTTTGAACTTTGTAGTTGTAACTCATTTCTCACAATAGGCATATACATCATGATAATGGAAGACAATATATACCATTACATGTTTACATGGAATGCCTATGACATCAAATTTTCTACAAGAACAAGTTTTGTTACCAAGATGGACCTCCTCAGGTTCTTTAACTGTGTGAACTTGAAAATGATCAATTATCCATAACTGTTCAAGAAATGATTTTTAAACAAAGTATAGTGCATTTGATACGTGATTATTACTCCAATTGGAGGGTTGTGGATTCAAATCCCAAAGGGTGCAGAATTTTAAAAAAAAATCATGTTTTAATTTGTATTGAGTGTCATTATGCAATTGTGTAATATGTTTGATATCAATTTATCTCTAATTTGTATATAACGTGATATGATATCATTTTTTGTAGGGTTATCAATACACATATTTCTAAAATACCTTTGATATGTCAATATAATAAATGCTAAAAATGAAATTATGTGCTAATTTCACAAGTAAGGGTAAAGCTACTTTTTGCTAAAAAGTCCAATATATGTTTAGTATTTTCTCAGTCTATAGAATAACACCTACAATAATTACAATGCAAAGGGCCCATTAAAACTAATACCTAACTCATTTGGGATTGGGAGACAATAAGATAAACCAAAACTGAGAAAAAGAAATCCCTCTTCTCACCATGAGTAGCATGTAGGATTGGAAATCCACTCCTAGACCATGCTAAATACAGACAACAATCTTTATTTTTGGTGGTTGGATGTGCATACAAAAGTACGAAAGTTTTCCAATGAAATCATAGATTTGAATTTAAATTTAAACGATTGAGAAGATCAAAGGAACACTAGGCAAAGGACTTGTATACCAGAAACATGGATACCTCAAAGTTAAAGTTTATTTTGATTCTAGCTATCTAGGTGATAGAAAATCAACCTTTAGTTATTGTACATGTAATGCCCCGAACCCGGGCACGTTACCTAAAACACAGTATCACAAGCCTAATTACACAAATTACAGAACAAAAGGACTGTAACTAAGGCTCACCTCTAGGATCTCGATGCGCGGCTAGAAGCTCCAACTCCAGCACCGGAACCTGGCTGCACGCGGTCTGCACCTGAAAACACACA
>JAMKQA010090272.1:0-10997 GCA_024699735.1 Posidonia australis
CGAGCTTTCTTTTGGTTTTGTCGTGCTTGTTTGTAGTTGTGTGTTTTGGAGGCGCGTACTGGGTGACTTAGATGTCACTCACGCGTGCTGTGTGTTTTCAGGTGCAGACCGCGTGCAGCCAGTTTTCGGTGCAGGATTTGGAGTTTCTAGCCGCGCATCGGGATCCTAGAGGTGAGCCTTAGTTACAGTCCTTTTGTTCTGTAATTTGCGTAATTAGGCTTGTGATACTGTGTTTTGGAAACGTGCCCGGGTTCGGGGCGTTACACACACTCTCTCAACATTCCCTCTAGGTCTCTTTATGTCTCCATAATTTCCCCATGTGTGTGGATTATCTCTTGATCTCGTAATAATTTCCCCTCTCTTATGGCTAATCACTTCATATCCCCTGGATGGAAGGGGTGCCCACCTATTCATAGGAGTGTGGAAAGGTCCCTAAATGACAAGGACTTAAGAAATAGAAGCTATAATAGGGAATTTCTATCTTTGAGGTGTTGAACGCCCAAAAGAAGGCGTTCTACGTAGAATGCCAGCATATGACGGTTCTATAATCGTAGAACGCCAGATATTAGGCGTTCTATACCCTTCCAACATAGCCTACTAGCTTGGGGTGTATATTCATCAATTAATAGCTGAATGAGGCGTGATTAGGCCCTAATTAAGTCCTAACATGATTGATAAACATCTAACAATGGTAACAATTCAAAATTCAAACTATGCCAAATAAGAAAAGTTGCTGACGTAGAGAGCTTAAATTGTCAGGTGTAGAACACTCAAAAATGGGCATTCTATATAAAACACCTAGAGGGCAGTATTCTACACTCCTAGACAACTGACTTGCCAAATCTGGACAAGTGATCACTTGGGCACAAATTACTGAAATAATGGGATAACGATAATCTCTATAAAATGTAAGCAAGATGTTGAATTCATATGTCATCTAAAAAAGACAAGTGGGCCAAAAAGATAAGAAATGGACTAGGGGTTATAAAACTCCTGGACCATAGTGCTCAATGTAAAACACCTTAATTGAAGCGTTCAACATTGAACGTAGCCCGTTGGGCGTTCTACACCCTAGAGTAGTCACTAAGCCTCTAGGCTGGAGAGACACAGCTCTAAGGTGGGGGTAAGTTATGTAGTTGTTCAAAAAAGATCGAAGAATGACAAAACAGGATATCTATAAACTAATAGACCTTTGAATGACATGGAGGTATGATTCTCTATGAGGATATCGATACCTCAATTTGTCCTTTTTACATGATCTGCAACATAAGATAAGAATCAAGTCAATTAGCATTCACTTGTAGAAATTTTGAACATTGAAGTATAATTATTTAAATGGAATGAACATCTATTCAAGACACTCTATTATTTCTTTCTGTAAAAAAATTTTAATTATTGTTTTGAATATTACAATGTGGATAAAATCAATATGATTGTTACAAAGTGGATAAAATTAATTGGTAATTGCCTAGAAAATTTAGTAAGATTAGAAGTCCTACTAACAAGTTATTGCTTGGAAAATTTGTATTATTTGAGAGTTGTGACTAAAGAATCAATGGTTGAGAATCTTGAGATGCATATCTAGGATTCTAAGGGAACACTAGGGTAAAAATAAATAAATAAAACACATGGAATTTCTCACATGCATGCCACCAGCATTTCTTAAAAGAAAGTTCCTTTTTCAGTATTATCTGCAATAAAAGTTTCATAGGAACAGAATGTACACAAGAAAACTAGAACTCTGCCAGATTCTAAAGGATTTCTCCTTTGTCACACCCCCTTCTTTTTGATAAGAGTCCAAATCTCCATGCTTTCCACCAAATTCAAATTTCTTTTCCACAACCTAAACAAACCCAAAATGGAATAAATTCCATAAAATCTGGCAAAAAAGCATAACACAAGCAAAAACAAAGTAAGCAACTAACCTCCAGTGACAACTATCAAGAATTCTATATGTTTCAACCCTATATGTTTTAGACAGTTGGCATGAATTATTTACTAATGGCTTTGCCTATTTAAGGAGTATAATTGGAAGTTGGTTATTACTAAAATAGGAACTAAAGCAGTCAATAATACTCCCAACCAACACCTAGACTAAGCTGCTTTCTATATGGAAAAAAAGACTGGGAAATGTTGTTTAATTGTATCCTGCATGAGACTAAAAGAGTCAAGCCCTGTGCTTAAAACAACATGTGTTGGAAAACAATAGCATGTTTCTTTCATTCCATTAAAATAAAGATGAAATCTAATCTAGCCAAAAAGAAGTATCAACATAAAATAAGCTATCTCTTTGGAAGGCAAAACATTTATCTCTAGGTGGTAGGTTAACATTGTTAAATTCTATACTATCTGCCATCCCTACTTATTACCTATCAATTCTTCATTTGCCTATTAAAGTGGAGAAGGAAATTGATAAGATTAGAAGTAGATTTCTGTGGAATTCCTTTGCTTCTAATCATAAAGGTTTACATTTAATTAAATGGGCAATATTATGCAGATCAAAGAAACAAAAGGTTGGGAGATTATTAACTTAAGAAATTTTAATTTTGCTTTGAAAACTAAGCTGCTTTGGCAGTTGCTTTCTGAGAATTACCATATGAAATGGAAAGAACTTGTGAAGGTGAGATATCTAAATAAAGTCTAGCATGGTGCTTTATTAAACTCTTCTGTTAATATTTGCTCTCCTCTCTGGCAAAGCATGAAAAATTGTTTTGATATTCTTAATTGCTTCACCACCTTCCAGGTTCATAGTGGTACTAATACTCTATTTTGAGAAAATAAGTGTTGGAATGGGGTCAAACTAAAATCACAGTTCCCTGAGCTATTCTCTGTAGCAAGGTTTAAGAAAGAATCAATTAAGCAAACTATGGATCTTTATAGGACTGATTTCAATAAACTTTTTGATCAATCCAAGATACTCTCGGGTGATCATATGTTACTCCAATCTCAGGCAGATTTACTAGTTACCTTACTGCAAAATATATCCCTAGTGCCTAGTGGGGACATCCTGTTATGGTTGCCAACCAAAGATAATGCCTTCTCTGTTAATTCTTGCTATAAAATCCTAAATGATGGTAGCATCCGTTTCCCCTTATACTGTAGTATTTGGAAAAGCTAGGCACCCTTAAAAGTTAAGTTGTCCTCTTGGATGGTTTTATATAATAAGAATTTGACTAAAGAAAACTTAGTCAAAAGAGGGTGGAACAATCTAGAAACTTGTATACTATGCAATATGCATAGAGAGACTAATACCCATTTATTTATTAATTGCTCCTTTGGCGTATATGGAGATTCTTCTTATCCTCTGATCTGTATCCTGGTTACTTTAAAATTGTTAACTTATTCAATTCTGCACCTCTGCTTAGATTTAATCTAAATAAGCATGGTTGGGTTGTTTTGATCCAAATCATCCTCTGGCTAATTTGGAAGGAAAGAAACAACAGAATTTTTAGAGACAATTGCAAGTCTCACATAATAATCCTTTTTGATATCATTTTTATATTGCATCACTGGATAGAAAATTTTGCAACAGTATTCGAGAAGAAAGAACTTCTTCAATCTATCTCTTCTATGCACAATGCATGGACCATGGAGCAAGTCCCAAATAATTCTACTTCTTCCATGGGATCCTTTGAAGCTTTCCAGCCACAAGTTTCTAAACTTGCTAATATTCTACCAAGTTCTGCAAGAGAAGGAAATGAATTATAAGATGGCTTCTCAATTCTACAATCTATAGTTTCTTTTTGACATATGTGGGTATTAATTTCAGGTTATGTATGATTATAAGCAGAGACTTTGCCTTGGCTTTAAATTGGAACTGTTGGTTCTAAATTTTGTAACATTTTGGACATTCTGATCCCTTGGTGGTGGTTTACATAGCTATGGGACTATTAATATCAATACAATTTAACGTTTTCAAAAAAAATACTAGCTCTAACTAGGAAATCCACGAAGACAGATTTTATTTTTGTCTACCAACTCTTGAAGTCATCTCCTCCAATCAAAGTATTCCTCTTTAGCGCCAAATCAATCAACTCTACAAAAATTAACAGTTCAAGAATCCATAACATGAGGTTGTCGCCATTAGCACATATTAGATTTAACCAATACTAATTGAAATACAAGGCTATTGACTAAGAACAAAGGTGTTTTGTGGACTGCCATTGATAAAAAGAAAAACATCAACATAAACAAAAAGTAAACACTATCCATCAACATAAAAAAAAAAACAAAAAAATCATGATACTAAATAATAAAACTTGAAGTACTAAAATAAGAGAACAATTCTAGATTGAAAGTTGAAATGTATACGAATAATAGAAATATAAAAAAAAACACTAAATATCATTAAGATTTCTGTATAGACTAAATAACATAAATATCTTGGAAATAAGAAACTTACATTTTTCATGTGCAAACTCCAAAATATTTCTGTGTAGAACAGTCCAAAATGCTATTCAAGGAAAAGAATGAGAATTTACCTTTTTCATTAGAACAAATAGCAATTCACCTTGTTAAAATATGAGAACAAATAACAACCTACCACAAATGATCTAAAAGCAAGTGAGTAAAAAATATGAGTAGAATCCACAAAGTTTAGTATTGAGAGGGTTGAAGAGAGTACCCAGGTCAAAGTTTATTTGCAATTGGGTAAGATCCTTAAGATCAGAAGCAAAAGGTGCATAACGATAAGGGTAGAACCTGAAAAGGTAAAGACATAATTACTCATACATTATGAGAAAACACCAACAATTATTACACATTTTGTTAATTGCAATACAAATAATGGGCATGTAATTTGCTGGGAAAAAAACATACTAAAAGATTATGAAAAAGAGAAGACAGAAAAGAAGAAGGATACGGATCACATCAAGAAATCCCAAGAGTACAAAAATCATTCCATTGCACCTATGATACAAAAATCATGTTAAGCTTAAAAACAGTACCAATTGCTTAACTTATTCTCATTTTATTTAGAGTCGTACTACTTAATTAGCTGACCAAAATTTGGTCATCCGACGCATATCTGAAGAGTCCCAACATGCAGCATGCTAACTCACGTAAGCACAAGAATTAAATCAAATCAAATATGGTAGATACAAACAAATGAAATAACATGTACAGGAAAGGCAGAAGCATCAATTTAACTGATATATAATGGTATATGTGAATCCAATTCTTATTAATTAAGATTTGTCTTTTAAGAAGTTAGCCAAAAATCTTTTGTTAGCCTATCAAGAGATACTACAAGTAATGCAAGAGGATCTATGTTTCATTTTGTCCCCACTTTCACATCATCCAAGTGAGTTGAAAATAATTTTTACGAAAATAAAATGGAGATGAGATAAACTGACTTATCCTATTAAAAAAAGGGTTTGAACAACTTCAAGCATGCGGCGATGACACAAAAGACTCTTAAAAGGTGAAGCCAATTTGGAATGTCCTTCAACATGATAATTGCATCAAACTGACAATAGAAATTCCTCCCACTCCCTCTCTCTTGTTATTTTGTAATTGACATGATGATTCCTTTTGTGTGACTTTTGAGGGTTGAAAGGTTGTATACATTTCCAGTTTGGAAATCCTTCCTCTTCATTTCAAAACATCAGAACCTTCTTCCCTTTTCATCGGAAATCGCTTCATCTTCTTCCCCTTTTCTCCTCATCTGCAACCATTGAAGCTTCTCCTTCTCTAATCTCGACCCGAACTAGCAAGAAAAGGATGACAGGTTGTTGAGAGTGAATCTTATGAAGTTGAGAGTAGTAGCTCTCCACAAAATCAAATGGAAAAGCCAAGTAGGATTGTGAAAGATAATAAGGCATGTTGATCGTTTTTTCTCTATCATTAGTATATTATGTTTTTCTCATTGTATATCATTATCTTCGTCTTCCCTACATGCAGCTACCATTTTATTCATTTCACTATACTTTTTCCTATTAAAGAAAATAAGCAAATAGACTTAAACCTACTCAGTGAGAGATTTTCTTGAAGACTCCATTTGAACACTTTCTTAATATGAATCTCCCACGGGTGAACAACCCTTTAGTCTAGAATCTAGTAGCATATTATGACACGAAAAAACGTAGGTTTTACATTGCAAAATTTCTGATAAAGATCAATCTAGTAGACATTTGTTTGCTTTTGGAGTTGCCTATTGTTCACAGTGCATCACCAGACTTCTATACACCTGCCCTATCTATTATTTTAGAGCAACGCTTCAGTAGCCTAAAAATTGTAATGGCCAAGTATTGTAAGGATGTACATTAAAACATTTTCTCTAAGAAAGAGTCTCAACTAACGTTAAAGGACAACGAGGACATTGTCAAGATTTTGATTCTCTTTGCATTATACCTCTACCCTAATAGTTCGCTCCATGTCACTGAAGGAGTCTTCCATTATGTCGATGACTTGTCCATAATTGGGCAATTTTCATGGGAAATTGCCATGTATAGACTTCTCCACTCTCAATTATCTAAAACCAAACATAAGCTACAAGTCAAGGAAGATATTTGATTTGGTTACATTAATAGTGATATAGCAATTCTTTTGGTAAGTATTACTTCTTTTATTTGATATCACATAGAGCAGACTCATTGCACTGTTACATAGTGGTGTCATTGTACTGTTACATATTGGTGTCATTGGAGTGTCATAGTGATACCCATGTGCTGTTAGGTTTCTCCTCTTATTTGATGTTATAGCGATGCCATAGTGATGTCCTAGTAATGTCATTAGAGTGTCATAGTGTTGTTTGTGTGTTGTAAGACTTATCCTTTTATTTGATGTTATAGTGGTGTCATAGTGATATCCTAGTGATGTCATAGTGATGTTAGGCTTCTCCTCGATAGTGATGTCATAGTGGTGTTAATTGCTTGTAATATATCATATTAATCATATTTATTTCTCATGTATTATGTCATAGCCTTGGTTCTTTGAGCACTATAATATCGGTGTAGATATCCTATTTTAGCACTCTTTTATCATATTAATCATATTTATTTCTCCTATGTTATGTTTTATTTCTTTCCTCCTCATCATCTCCTACAATGTCCCAGACGAAGCTCAGGCACTCCCAGTCTCCACCATGCCCGCCTGAGGCCAAGCATTCCATCGACGACCCATGGAGGTGGGGACAAGCATGCACGTGCTCTAGTGGCATTTTCAATCCATGGGAACGTTTATAGGAGCCCACTCATGCTTCCCAATCTTTCCAAATCATATTTTGATCGATGTTTTTACTCCTTGTGCTGTGAAAATTTGCCGCTTTAACCTGCAAAATCCTCTCACATGCCGGTATCGCGTATTGCTCTCACATGTTAATCTCGCAGAAATCTAGGTTCAAGACGACAAACAAAGCATATTGGTTTCCATTGTCGCTTATTTTGGTTTGGCTTATTGATCACTAATTCTTGATTTTCTTGCCTATTTTATTTGCACATGCACAGCATTAAACATCGTGTCCACTTGGACATACACTAACAACTTCCAAGGTCACATAGCAACCATTATTTTGCCTAAGGCATACAATATTGAGCCACTTTGCAGTTACCATGCCACACACATGAGCGGAAAAGTATTGAAAGACCGACTTGTCCGACGCACTGGGGTGCCTAATACCTTTCTCGTGCATAACAGGAGTCATTACCCATTCTCTACCTACAATAACCTACATGTTTATCCATTGGCATTGGAGTCATGCATCTCTATTTTCTTCTGCTCACATATGCGATGTTTTTACTTTCGGTTTTCCTTGTCTTTCTGATAAATAGACCAAGTGGTGACTCCCTTTATCCTTTTTTTTTACTCTGTTTTAGTGTTTTCATGTCGAGTATCTTTCCTCGAATTCACCAACTTTGTCATGACCATATCAATTTGTGCATTTGGCCTTCTATGACCTCATGCAAAGTCAGTCGCTAACATGGTCATATATTGACAGTGATATAATATTTATTTTACTTTCATATCATTTTGCTTGATTCATTGATAGTAATGTAATATGTTGAAAAATTACAAATGGTCTTAAGACATTTATTATCATATTATTTTGCTTCATACATTGATAGCTTCATAATATTTTACAAATTTACAATTGGTCTTAAGACATTTACTTTCATATAGGGGTGTACATGGGTCGGGTTAGGGGTGAACTCACAACCCAACCCATATTATTCGAGTTGGATAATGTTGGACCCATACCCAACTGTAGACACTCCTGTTTCTGGCCAATATTGGCAGGCGAATCCAGTAGAGAGCGCAACTGGACAGTTGATCCGGATTTCCCCCCAATTCACTAACCAAGCCCATGAACCTAAACCAACCCAAAAAACCTCTAATTACCCTTAATTCCATTCATCCAACTAAGCCTAGCACCTAAAACCCTGCCTGTGTGCTCTAGCCCAATGACATGCGCGGCCCAAGCGCACGTTAGGGCTAGGACAGCACGACAGGCGTCGCCTGAGTGGTCGCTTTCGTTGTACAACCTCATACTTTGTACGAGCGACGCCATGCATGAAATATCGACTTGTCTCCCGACATGTCTGACATCCCTGAGCTTTCCACGACTTGTCACCGACCTCCCACGCCCTGCGTCACTTCCGCCGTCACGCAAGGCTTGCAATGGTGCCTGCGAGCCATCCCTTGTCATCCCTGACATCACTGAGCCACACCTTGCCATCCACCACCTACCACGATAGGAGCCACCACCAAAACCCCCTCGACCTGATTCAGCCAGACACCCCCGAATTTTCGCGAGAGAGGAGAAGGAGGAAATTCGTCGGAGCTCACCTGAAACCAGCAAACCCAAAACCCAACTCCGACCACCTCCTGCTTTTCCTCCCTTTGGCGGACGCCCCAAGCTCCCCAGTCAATCCCCAATCCTCCCTTAAGCTCCCAAACCATCCCCAGCCCGTGGTAGCCTTCCAGTCTCTCGTCGGAGCTCCTCGCTTGTCGACGCCAGCGACGTACCATAGGCCACCGACAGGTGACAATCTTTTCCCATCTCATTAAAGGATAATCTAGGCGTATACATTTCATTTTCCTGCACCATTTTCTCATGATTTTCCCCATCATTTTGTTGCATCCCACATTTCTCCCCATCGACGGTCGGACCACGCTGGTGTGAGGCTCTGGCCCTTGAACACCCAGCTCGACCTGTCCCGATGGCGTCTCTCCTCCCCCTCGCACTCTTCAAAGCCGCTGAACCGTCCTCCCCAGCTGGATCCTCCTGCGGAGGCTCGCCGAAGGGAGGCCAGCGTTGACATCGGTGGTGGTGGGGTGGGGAGAATACCCCCTTGCATCTCATTGGTTTTCTCACATCCTCATCGCATTGTGGCAGTGCCCCTGAGCTCCCAAGCGGCCCTCGTCGTTTGGTGATGCTCCACCTTCCAAGGAGGCAGGCCTAGCCCCTATTCCACCTACGCGCCTAGATAGCATGCCCCACATGTGCGTATCATTCAGGGCCTAAACGAGGTCAGGTCCTACCAAGCCAAAGCCTCACCACCCTTGTTTAGGCTCCCCAGCATGTTTTGTCTTTTCAAATGTGATTTTGCACCCTGGATTGCTCGAGTCCCTTGATTTCGATCTGATTTTCTTATGATATGGTTTCCTCAACTTTTAGTACATGCATAAGCCCTAGTATGACTTCCCCCTACACCCCGTTGGCTACTCCATAGTAGTACCTATGTGTTGCGGATGTGGCAATGATGGCAAACAACCATGACATCTCTAGGGATGCACGTCTTGGCTGCGCGAGTGACTTGCTCGTGGCACATGTGTGGGTCATCCAGGGATAGAATCCGACCCAGCCTAGCCATTAGGCCCCATCTTGTTTCCACCTTATGTTTTGTTTATGTTTCCTGTTTCGATTGTGCTTTTTCTCTTATCTTGGTTTGTTTCCTCAATCATATAATTTATTTCTCTTGCATCATTCATATAACCCCATTAATCGACATCTAAGTGCCTACATTTCCATGCACGTGAGTGAGATTCCGAAAAAAATCGATTCATCGGGCGTGCGGGGGTGCCTAACACCTTCCCCGCACGTAATAGGAGTCCTTACCCTTTCTCTGGTTTGCAATGATCCATGTGTCGAACTCTTTTGACATGAATCATCTTATTTCACATTCAATTTCAAGTTTTGTTTCTTTTCGATACAGTTTTCTTCGTCTTCCCGTTTTAAATAGACTAGGTGGCAATTCCACATTTTACCTTCATATCGCTTTCTGGTGTTTTTGTCATGCCCCAAATTTTCCACAATAATTTAAACAAATTAAATTACGGGAAAACTAAAGCTAAACAGAAAAAAATATCTAACCACCAGGAACCAGTGTATGCGGCTAGCAGACTCCAGACTATATGCACTACGCTAAACCAATCGCATGTCTGCACCTGCGAACAAAACCACAAGGAAAACGCATGACTAACCAAAGTCACCCAGTACGCACCCCACGAAAACCGCGGAAAACAAAACCATAATCAATTTTTCTTTTAAATTCCTTTTGCAAACTCTTTTCTCAAAACCTCAGAAACTAAGCCCACACTGGCCAAAACCACAATCCAGGGCTCCACTAGCCCAAAACCACAAACAACGACCCTCAATGCCAAAACCACACACAGTGAGTCGTGAAGCCCGGCGCCAGGCAACCAAACTCTGGCTACACGCAGTCCACCGATGAGCGACCCCAGCATTCTGCAATGCCACGGTGTGCCACCCTGTGCAGGAGCCAACCACCGTCCCGCGATTCCCCTCTCACAGGAGAACCCTCAGAAGCCAACCCCTCCATGGGAAGGCTGTCCTGTCTCTCAGGACGCTACCAACTACGGCAGCCATCTCCAAATCATGGGTTATGTTGTTCTTCTCATGATCATTCAGCTGGCGCGAAGCATACGCGATAACATTGACATGCTGCATCAGAACACACCCTAACCCAACGCCGCTGGCATCACTGTACACAGTGAAGCCACCACTTCCAGAAGGCAGAGTCAACACAGGGGCAGAA
>JAMKQA010090277.1:0-13553 GCA_024699735.1 Posidonia australis
TAAATGTATGGAATGCATGGAATGACATGTAAGATGATGTATGTTAGTATGTTGTTTTTAATGGTGTTTTCCATGAGATTTTGAAGCATGGCTTCTGTATATGGATATGGACCCGTGGTGAGGGGTGATTTCATGGTGTAAAAAACATGAAAGAATGTGTGGGCTTAAGGACCACAGGTAATGATTTGATGCATAATTACATGTGATTTGCAAAGAGTTTTATGAATGGAAAATGGTTTTGTTAATTATTTTGAAAAGACAATTGCATATGATTTTAAAAAGATGAAAGGATTTAGTAGGAACCACAAGGGAACCAGGACTTGCCGACGAGATAGTGAGACCTCAAGATAGGTCGGGGACGTGTCCTTGGTGAATGTGGTTGCCGAGTTTGCTGTCCGGGGTAGGAGCCTCGAGACTGTGGTGTTACTGTAGGACCCAAGGTATGAGAGACCCAGACTACCCTCAGTGCCGGTGCTGTATGGGGCTGAGGTTGGAGTCCCCAGTTGCTCAAGCACCAGGGCGTCCCTAGGACGTACTCCGAGCTTGTACCAGTGATGGTACATTTTGAGGCTACGGTCGGGGCGGTTGAACTCCAATACGGGGTAGTTCACTGCGGCACTGCAGTGTGGTGTGGTGACATGGAATCCTCACCAGCTGCTTGAGGCCAGGTCGATCGCCTGTGGCCAGGGTGATGCGACCAGTATTGGAATGGAAAGTGTGGATTTGTGTGTGTGAATTAGTTCCTAGCCCGGTTTGTGGTAAATTGTGCCTATGATTTTTAAATGATGTTTTGGATTAGGAAACTAGATGAAATGATTTGTTTCTCCAGTGTTGAGAATAAAGGTTTATGAAAGAGCATGAGATTTTGAAAGAAAAGAAAAAGAAAGTTTGAAATACCATTATTTTCCATGTTTTCTGATTAAACATGTGATTTTGGAAATGATTTGTCGTTTAGCAATGGTTTTCTTTGACTTTTAGCGCTGTTTTTGGGGCGCGTACTGGGTGACATTCCTGTCACTCACACGTGTGTTTTCTTGTCCCATTGTTTCAGGTGCTAAGGTGTAGGAGCAGTTCTAGTTTGGTGCATCTTTTCGAGCCACGTTTGCCGCACACAGGTCTGGGTGTTTAGCTCTAATTTAATTTATTTAGCTATTTATTTTCTTTAACTGTACTTGAGTAGTTCCTATACTGTTGTGTAGCACTGGGGTGTTACATAGACATTATACCAAAAGGATATAATGGAAATATGCTTTCAAATGGTTTCAAATGCTTTCAAATGGTTTCAAAACAAATATGACTTCAAATGGTTTTCAAAGGGTTTTAAGGAAAGATACAGATATTTAGGAAAAAGGGATTTCTCCAAGGATTTGAAAAGTAGTTCAGAACTTGTAATTTTCGTTGCGGTTTTGTCATGCCATGTTTGACATAGTGTTCTATGATGTGTTTGAGTTGATTTTCGAAATGATTTTGAAAACGTTCTCTAGAAGAGTTTTAAAAAAGAAATGCATAGTTTTGCAAAGATTTTAGAAAGAATTTTTCATAATTTTTTGTTTATGAAGGATCAAGAGATTGGAGGATTATGTTGGCAGGATCAGGGGACATTGGCCACGTTACTGGTTGGTCAAGCACGTTGCCTAGATTGAGGTCTTAAGACTAAGAGGCTGAGGAAAGTACTCGTCGAATCCTAGATGTATGATCCTCCTTGATCGCCATTTAGGAGACTGAGACTAAGATCTACGGGTTGAGGTGTTGTCCAGGTTGGTATGAGTCCTAGGTGTCAAAGACCTAAGGTACCGTCCATACTTGGAGGTATCATGGCAATAGACTCTGGGAGGTATGAAACTTCTACGTACCTAAGCGTGATACCTTAGTTACTACAAATACTTGGGTGTTGTGAGACCAAGAGATCGATGTGCATGACAGTGTAGATATCGAGGTGGACCTTGGTAGTCTATGTGTGGTTAGTGTTGGTTGCTTGACGTCGGAAAACTCAACACATTGTTGTTTACTTATGATTGTGGTTGTGTCAAAGGGGTGTTGTGACTTTTGCTGAGCTCTGGTTTAGAAAAATCAAGCTTTAGTTTAGAAAAGACCGTGGTATTATGCCTATGTGGCATATGTTTTGGATCAGTGGTTCCATACCTTTAGTGTTGTTTGCTTTGATCTAGGAAAGACCTTGTTGTGCGAAGTAGAAGCTCTATGGTTTAAGTTTTGTAATTGTTGTAAGTGTGTTATTTGTAATTGTGAACATTTAGACACCATTAGTTGTCCGGTGCATGTAGAGAGTACTTGGAATCAGCTTGTGTGGTTTTAGACTTGATCTGACAAAAATATCCATTTTAAGTATGTATAACAGATTTTGAAAAAACTTGTATATGATTTTAAAAAGGAAAAGAAAAGAAAGATTATAAAGACATAATTTTTAAGGATTTGTTGGTTGTTGGCAACAGTAGGTTGCCCTATTGTAGTGTTGTGAGATGCCTATGTTTTGGTTGCTTCTCGACGTAGTTTGTTAAGTTGTGTGGTGTGTATTTAGGCAGGTTTTGTGTTGGATGATCATTTTGAGTGGTCACTCATGTGTACTTTTGATTTATGTTTTCGCAAGTGCAGGATAAATCTTAGTGTCTATGAGTACAAATAGGAAGGAATTATACTACCACATATCAAAGATACTCGTGAGTTTGTAGTTAGTTTTATTTCAGTTATTTATTAGATTTATAACTTAAAATTAGCATAAGTAATATAAAAATAAAAGAAAAATGTAGCTAGATTGAGTAATGCAACTTCGAGATTGTTACAGTCAGTTTATGCATGAATCCAAGATAGTCCACTAGCAACGAGCCTTATGCGTTCTAGCTTTCATCAAAGGTACCTTAGGTAAAGGTCTTGTTTACAGGAAGAACAATCACCTAAAGATCAAGGCCCATTTAGACTTTGGATATATAGGAAATAGAGGTAACAGAAAATCCACTTCGGACTCTGTATGTATGTTAAGGGTAATTTAGTTACTTGACAAAGTAAGAAGCAAAATATAGTATCCAAATCTAATGTTAAAGTAGAATACAGATCTATAACTCAGACTGCATGTGAGATAATGTAGATCAAGTCTTTTCATATGGAACTTGGTTTCTTTGTGGAGACTCTTATACCTATACATTGTGATAATCAAACTACCATTTTCTTCCTAATAATTCTACCTTCTACGAATGTACAAAGCACATCAAGGTAGATTACCATTATGTTGGGATATGGTGATGAAAGGTGTCACTTCTAGCAGACATTTTCATTAAAGGTTTGGGTATTGGTGTTTTTGAGACTCTATGTATCAAATTAGGCATGGTTGATATGTATGTTCTAGCTTTAAGAGGAGTGTTAAAGTTATGTTTATATTATTATCATTAGAGTCTTATTAGATAGTAGTAGCTTATTAGCTTATTGGTTATCTGTTTACATTGGATATCTATAGATGTACTATTTGGTCATTATTCAAATAATACATCATTATTTTTCCCTCTAATCTTCAAAAAACATAATACTTTTATCTTGAATATGTAGCACAATCTACATTAACAGTAAACTATGCAGTTTTTAGGCATATGTGCTTGACAGAATAAATAAAAAATAGCTTCATGCAGTAATGCCCATACAAAAATCAAGTAAATACCAGGTGACTGGTGGTTGCCAAAGGAAACAAGGAAGATGTTTCCAAAAACTATAAAAGCTGTTGCCACAACGACCCTGTGATGGTAAGAAAATTACTGCACTTATTAACAAGTAAAAATGGGTAAATCTATACTACAATTCTAAAAGAAAACATTGCTTTAGGAAATAACATACTTGACTGCAACATTTCTGCTCAAGACGAAGTATGAAAAGGCGATATTGGATACAAATTGAATAGATCCCAGAGCTGCAAGTAATGACTGTGACATAAGACTAGTTAGAGCCTTCGAAAAATGGCCAATTATAAAGAACATTCTCTCAATGACATAATTACATGCTATTATGTAAGACACATTAAATTTTTATTTTGATGACCTAGAAATTACCTGGACACTTGTTAGAAGTATTTCATATGAATTTTAATCAGGTCTGATTATCGGGTTGTAGAGATCCAAGTAGATAATAGGTTGTTATTTCTGTTAGAGTTATTGTTGGAGTTTTTTTATTTCTGTTGGGTTTGTTAGCAGCTGTGTTGAGTTGTATAAAAGGCATGATGGAAGAAATAGAAATCATCTTGGATCTTGTCTTGCTCCAATATTTGGAACGAGCTCGGATTCCACATTCTTCTCCACTCTTCTCTCCAAATTCCCCTTTCTCCACGACAGATCAACCACGATGGTGACTCGATTGCAAAGTTCGACCAGGGAATGATCTTCGGCGAGGTCTGTGATGGAGCTTCCAAGCCTTGGTCATCAAGGTTCTAACAACCCGCCATTGCAACTGGATGATTACCGCAGGCTCCAAACTCACGGTCAAGACAATAATTATTGAATATAAAAATCAAGAATCAGGAAATTTTTGAGCAGCAGAAATGGAAAATTCGATCATTCTGAATAAATAAATTTAATGAGATCCTAAAAATAAATGCAATGTAGTCTAATGAAATCCAGTAATTGCCCTTCCTTTCCTGATTAATTGAAAGTAGGGGTTCTGGACAGCATTAGACTGCTACTCTTTTTGGATGAATTACAAATTTTCTTCAAACGATTAAGATTCCCACCCACTTATGCTTGGATGCAAAAACTCATGAATATTCTGAAGGCATGTTAAGTTTCAATTACATTCTCCCTAAGTCCCCTAGCCTGGAGAACTTTTCTAATGAAACTCAGAAAATCTGTTGTTTTTTATGCTGATAGGAAAAGACACCAGGAAAACTACTTTCACAACTATATTGAAAAGCTCAAAATGCAGAGGAGAGTTCAGCAGGTCCTAAACTAAAAGCAGCCCATCATACATCACAAAAACCAAGGATTCAATGCGATAAAACAATCTAAAAATTGAATCTATAATGAATCTCTACAAAAGATAGTAAGAATTACTTTATTGATATCCACCAAGATCACACAATGTCTCATGTATAACTTTAATAGCCAACCAAAGGCTTCCCAATTTCCTAAACATCCTTCCAGCTATTACAATTCATGGCAAGATTTGCTAACCCACCAACCATAAGCATCCCTTCGTAAATTCCAACCACTACCTATGGTTGAAGATGTTGACCATTGTTGGTGAAGCTTATACAGGCCATTACCAAGGTGTACTGACAAGATAAGCTGGGAAGTTTCCAAATTTAGCTGAAGTTTCTATCACCTAGCTCTTGTTGTTCCATGTTGTTTTAAGTTGGATGATATATAATATAAAACCACCTCTTTTGGAGGAAACTTATTTGCGTATCTCAATAGGGGTTTTAACCAAATTAAGTGTTTGAAATAAACACTAGGTGAAATTTGAATGAAATTTAATGAACACTAATGAAGCCAAAGTCACACCATTGCTATACACCGTCATTGCATGGCAGTAAGATGTATGATAATCTCTTGTTAAGTATCTTTGTGAAGATTAGAGGGAAAAAATGATGTGTTCTTTGATTAATGACAAAGAAGTAAAAATACATATAGAACTTATTAGATACTAACATAAATGGATAGCCAATAATCCAATAAGTCACTATTATCTAATAAGACTAATGATAATAATATAAGCATAACTCTAACACTTCTCCTTAAGCTGGAACAAATATATCAATTATACCCAATTTGGTACATAAAATCTCAAAAATCTCAACACTCAAGTCTTTAGTAAAAATGTCTACTAACCGCTTTGAAGACTAAGTGTAAGATGTAGAAATAACACCTCTCATAACCATGTTCCATACATAATGGTAATTTACTAAGGTGTAGAAATAACACCTCTCATCACCATGTCCCATACATAACAGTAATTTACTTTGATGTATTTTGTACGCTTGTGAAAAGTAGGATTATTGATAATGAAGATGACAATTTGATTATCACAATACATAGTCATAAGAGTCTCCATAAAGAAACCAAGCTCCATTAAAAGAGACTTAATCCACATCAGCTCATATGTAGTTTGGGGAATAGATCCGCATTCTACCTCGACATTCGATCGGGATGTGATATTCTACTTGTTGATCTACCAAGTAACTAAGTTATCCCCAACATACGTACAAAAGCCTGAAATAGACTTTCTATCTCCTCTATCTCTTACATATCTAGAATTTGAATAGATCTCGATCTTCAAGTGATTATTCTTTCTGTAAATAAGACCTTATCTGAGACTATGACATTTAGACTTAATTATCCATTTTTATTTGTAAACCATGTAATTAATTGTAATATTGCTTAAATGGTTTATTAATGGATAATCTGTTGTTTTTTTATTGTGTGAGCTTGTGGTTATTTGTTTGTGCGTCTGTTTGTGATCTGGGACCAATGTGGAGTCCGACTTGAGGGTGCACAGTCGTCTCGATTCGCGTGCCTGTCTTTTCCTTCTTTTTCTCCTTTCTTTCCATCCTCTCACGAGCCCGCACTATTTTTCTCCATCTTCTACCTTCTCTTCCCCGACCTATGCCACCAGCGGCACCGGTCCGTGCCTCGCCGTCTCCTCCAATGCGATGGGCGGCCAGCACGACGTGGGAGGAGAAGAGGATAAACGGAGGCCGCGGCATGCGAAGAGAGGAAGGGGTGACCAAGAGAGGAGGAGAGGGAGAGGAGCGACGTGTAACCGAGGTGGTGGGGTGAGCCGCCATTGGGTTCCGCCAGCCAAGGAGGTTCGCCAGGGCACGAGGAGGTTCGCCGGAGTACGGGGAGAGTCGTCGGGCAGCTGAGCCAGGTACACGACTCCTTTCCCTTCCTCCGTTTAGTTTTTATTAAGGATGGGTTAATTGCATGAATTTAAGAGAAATGCATGTTAAATTGTAGAAAAATCATGAAATGAATGGGAATGTGATGTATGACATGAGAATGTAGAGATCATGCGGTTAGGATTAATGTTTGTGGGGAAAATGTGATTTTGGGGTTGAAGGCCATAGTAGCCGTTCTTGAGCCTTTTCCCCTTGTGATTTTCGTTTAAACTGTGTGGTTGATGGAATCATGAATGATTTGAGGGATTTTAAAGTAGACTCGAGGGTCTACACCCCATGATTTTATGGAAATTGTTGGTGAATGCTTGGGAGATCCGATCGAGACTCCCACTTGAGGCGATTTTTCACTGTTTGGAAAGGGGTGTATCCTGTCTGCGAGGAATTCGGTATGCCGAAATCCTAACAGATTAAGCCAGAACTCAGGGTTTGGTAGACCGAAATTTCACGGTCGACTGAAACAGGGGGTTGCGGCATACCGAAAATTTTCGGTGTACTGAAACAGGGAATTTCAGAATACTGAATTGAAAATTCGACATGCCGTTTTTACCTTGAACTTGGGATGTTAAAAATGTGAATTTTAATGAATGTTAAATGGTTTTAATGGTATGATGGGTTTATATGAATGATGTTTCCCCATGTAATGACATGGAAGTATGTGGAACCCCAAACAAATGGATTTGGGTGTGATTTTGGATTTTAGACCCTATTAATGAATGAAAAAGATGGTTTTATGTGGTTTTGGGCATGAGACCCAATTTATGACTTTAAGCATGGTTTTCATGGTTTGAGTTGGAACCCCAGTGGAGGGTCAAGTGTTGCAAGGAAATAGAATCCTGCAACGAGAAGAATTGAATGAAATGGAAAATAGTTTTGAAATGGAACACTAATAATGTGGTTGCCGAGCTCGAAGCGGTGTAGGCTGAGTCTGGATTTTCATACCTAATTATTCGGGTCATGAGCTCGTAGCGGTGTAGGCTGAGCCTGAACTTTTAAGCCTAGTTGTTCGGGTCACCGACGGTGCAGACTGAGCCTGAGTCATTGGACCTAGTTGTTTGGGTCACCGACTAGGACGTCAGACAGAGACGTATCCCCGTGTACTTATGAAAATGAAATTGAGGCCGGTTGGCCAGAATGGTGACATCCCGCACTGAAAATTTCATTGTGGCAGTGCAGGAAGGTAGGGGAAGGATGTTCTCGCTTACTGCTTGTATGCCTGGTTATCCCTGATCAAGGTAACAACAGTAAAGAAAAGTGGAAATGAATAAAGAAAGAAAAATGTGATTTGGTCAGGATTAGATTGATGAAATGGTCCTAAAATCCTGAAAAGAAATGATGATGTTTTAACCAGTTGCCAGTTAGTGTTTATGATTTGGTTTTGAGCCTAATGGGGCATTGTGTTTTAGGCTGGATCTGGTCAGAAATGTGAATTTAAAAGTGTATTTTGGGAAGAAATCCTAAATATTGAAAAGGGAAATGTTTAGGAAAATGAATTCCAAAATGTTTTTGAAAGAAATGTAAAGGAATGTTTTGAAAGAAAAAAATGGTTTTGGAATGAATTTCCAAATGTTTTGAGAAAAGAAAAGGAAACATGACTTTTGAAAAAGCATGGTTTGGGATTGAATTCCCAAGTGATTGTCTAATAAAAGAAAGGATGATTTTCAAAAAGAGAAAACTAAGTTTTGAAAAAAAATGATAAGAAATGAGATTTATGATTTTGCCGAGGTTTTGTGGTTTGTATGTTTTAGGACGCGTACTGGGTGACTTAGATGTCACTCACGCGTACTATTTAGTTTTCAGGTGCAGACCGCGTGCAGCCGAGTTTCGGTGCAGGAGTTGGAGCTTCTTGCAGCACATTGTGATCCTGAAGGTAAGCCTTAGTTCCAGTTATTTGTTGTTTCTGTAATTAGTGTAATTATGCTTGATACTGTGTTTTGGTAGCGTGCTCGGGATCAAGGCGTTACAAATACACTTTTGATGTAAGCTAACAAATGTAAGGCTCTATGCCAATGGCCCATCCAAGGCTCATGTATAAATTGACTGAGAAGACTAACTACAAATACTAGATCAAGACGGGTAACAGTTAAGAATATCAACTTTCCAATCAAACGGCTGTACTATTTAGATCCTCAAGTACCTCTGAAGAACTATTCCAAAACATGGGACTTTATTCTATGGGAGTACTCTCAGGCTTGCAATCCAAGAGTCTTATCTCTTGAAGAAGATCCACTATATACTTTCTCTGAGACAATGCCATCCTTCCCTTAGCATATACAAACTCAATGCCTAAAAAAATGATAGCTTATCCATATTCTTAGTGATAAAATGTGTCTTAAGGTACTTCTTAGTCTCACTAATGCCTATAAAATTATTATCCATCAGCAATATATCATCAACATAAACTGCTAGAATCACACTGTCGCTGGTAATCTTGCTATAGAAGACTGAATGATCAACAACACATTTCTAAAAACCATCTTGCATGACAACTTTGTTGAATTTCACAAACTACACCCGCGAACTTTACTTAAAGTCATAGATAGCTTTCTTTAAATGATATACTCTATCCTTCCCTTAAATAACATACCATGGAGGTTGCTTTATAAACACTTAATATGGCAAGTTACCATAAAGAGAGGCGTTCTTGACATCTAACTGATAAAATTCCTATGATTGATTCACAACAATGGACAAGAGAACTCTAATAGAATTCAGTTTGACAATTGAAAACAAGTCTCTGCACAATCAATCCTACACGTTTGAGTAAAACTACAAGCAACAAAGTGAACTTTATATCAGTTAATTGACCTATATGGCTTATGTTTTATAGTACACACCTATCTACAGGTGACTATACTTTCTCTTACAGGACGTGTCACCAATTCCCATGTGCCACGTGACATCAATGCTAACATTCTCTCATATATAACTGCCTTCCAATGTGGTATAAGAAAGGCCTCTTGGTAGTTCTTGGAAACAAATTAAGAGGAAATGAACAAGGTGAAGTTACGAAATGAGGGATCAAGATGATCATATAAAACAAAATTTGAAATAGGATGAACTGTGTAAGAGTATTTACCCTTTCGTAGCGTAATAGGCAAGTCAAGGCTTGAATTTTATTAAAGGATATTGTGACTGCTGATGATGATGATATACCTACAAAGGGTATGGCCTCTCTTGTTCTGTAGTCACTGATTTACTTCTATTTGTCACTAGTGACTCAATAAGAGACAGTAAAGGAAAACTTTCAATCTCAGAACATGTAGGTTCAAAATAAGACTGAGACTCAAAAAATGTGATATCAGTAGATATAAAATAACGCTTGGAAGGAGGGCAAAAGCAACGATATCCTCATTGAGTTCGAGAATATCCTACAAACACACTCTTAATAAAACGAAGAGACAGGCTGTCAAGACTAGGAGACAAGTCTTAAACAAAAACAACATAACCAAAAATCTTAAGTGCTAGTGAGAATATTTCCATACCTAGACAAAGATGTCAGAGATAAATCTCACCACCTATAAGAGTAGAAGGTATCCTATTTATCAAATAAGATGTTAAACAATATTAGATTACAAGAATTTTGGAACTTTCATCTACAATATAAAAATGCAGGTGACACTCTGAATGTGTCGATATTTATGTTCAGTCACACCATTTTATTGAAAAGTATGAGAACAAATAGTCTTATGAATAACCTCTAATGATGCACAATATGATTGAATCCCTGATTGAACAAATTCTAAAGTAATAACAGTGTGCAAACATTTTGGTGTAATGAAAAATTGATTTATTATTTCATTGAAAGAATTTTCGATCACATTAAGAAAATGACTATGATTCCTCAAGAGGTAAATCCATGATGTACGAGAATAATCATCTATAAAAATAATATAATATTGATGACTAAATATAGACAAAACTTTAACTAGACACTAAATATCATAATAGACTAATTCAAAATGACTCTAACTGGACTTAAGGTGAAGACGTCAAAAGGTAGTACGATAGTGCTTATCCAACTGAAACAACTCACAATCAAAAGGCGATACCGAAATCTAAGGCAATACCTATTGCAGCCTCCTATGGGATAAATGACCAACTCGATAGTGCTATAAAATGAAAGGCTCAAACATAGATGTCAAAAATGCAAGTTCTTGAGGTATCTCGTTACGAATCTATAAGTACACACTATGTTCTCACTCACGGCTCAAACCAATCATCTTCCCTATTTGTAAATCCTGAAATGTACAGTGAAAGGGAAAGAAGGTCACATAACAAAGTAATTGTTCGGTAATAGCATTAATAGATAAAAAGTTAACAGAAAAGTCAAATACATAAAACACTTTTTGAAGTATAATCTAGGAAGAGGCTTACACAACTCCTTATACTGAACAAGAACGACTATCAGCAATAGAAACATAACAAATATCAAATAACCAGGACAGACAGGTAAAAGATCATTTGTACCTTACATATAAGAATAAGTCCTCATGTCTATAATCTAAGAATTATCCCGAGAGACAAGGCACTCATACCTAAAGTGGTAGCATGTGATGTAGTGACACTAGTATCAGTGACTTGAAGCTATAGGAACCGCTCGTAGTTAGCTTGTGAGATGGTAACAATTTGCTTATCAGTAGGCATAACGGGAGCTGTCGTTGTTGTAACATTAGTCCACTGTGGTTTACCAAACTTATCCCAACATTTATCTGATTTATGTCCAATTTGTTTACAAATGATGACAACATGGTCATCCTCCACTGTCTGTACGTCCACCATGTCCTCCCCTTTTGGCAACACCACGACCACGACCCAGATAAGCTGCCATAGTTGACTAATTTGGCATTAGAGCAGGTGTGGCATTGGAAATTCGTAGAATTATGGAAACTGTAGTCTACAAGTCAAGAACTGTATCGGCATCCAGAATCTGTCCATGAGTTTGTGTGGAGATCTTAGGATTGAGGTTGGAGAGGGAGGTGGCTATTGCTAGATCATCTTTATATTGTTGCATCTTGTTGATGTTAGCTGTCAACAATCGGTAAACATCAAGCTTGTCTAAAAGGACTCAAAGAGTGGTATAATGATCCTACACTGATTTGTCTCCTATCTAAACTTAAACAACTGCTCCTATATCTCAAAAACTTTGGAAATATTCTTCTCATATCCATATGTAGTCTTCAACGTGTTTCAGTAGGGCAAAGCATCATAACACCACAAGCAATACTAGACTCCATGCTACTGACTAACCAAAAGACAATAACATCATCAGTATACCAATTCTCGTATGTTACATCCTTAGCATCAGGAGGCAACTAAGTGACGTACTTAAGCTTCCGATGGACGGCAATAAATGTCTCAAAATTTTGTGCTCATAACAAATAGTTCTTTCCATTTAGTTTCTCTGATGTGCTACTAATATTCTTGATCAACTACTTAAAACACACAAATAAAGTCTGATTTGTCATAGACTACGATGTACGCAAAGAAACCACTACGCGAACATGGCACAAACACTTTCTGGGCACCCACAAAGACGATTCAGAGGCACAAGCCACCCAAACAACGTGGACAACACATGTCCATATGCAATCATTGCAGTAAACTACTTTGACGAACTAAAACATGCTGATCTAGTAATCCGACGATGCTACCAAGGCCATTAAAAGACCCTAGGAGATCCCTCTTAGTCGGCAATAGAAATGAGGAAGGAGGAGGCTAACAATCGTCGGGAAGGTAGGACTTGCCGACAAAGGTTGGGGATAAGAGGAGGCCGTCGATGTATTGCAATATCTGCCAACCCCTGGTGAGAGGAGATCGGGCCAGAGAAGAATGGACCAATGAGGTGAAAGGAAGGAAGATGAACTGATGGAGGCGGGAAGGAAGGCTAGAGGCGACAATGCTGGCGATGGGCTAGGTCGATGGAGGACTTGACGACTGCGGCATAGGCGGGTAGGAGTCAATGGCAGGTGTGCATGCTTCGGACTTGACGACTACGGCATAGGCAAGTAGGAGTCAACGGCGGGTGTGCATGCTTCCATCTTTCCACTTTTCTTTCTTTTCTTTTTGTTGTTGTTTTCTTTAATGGATCCCTAAAACCTATGCTTTAGTATCATATGAAGATTAAAGGGAAAATAATGATGTGTTCTTTGATTAATGACCAAGGAGTATATATATATAAGGTTTATTAGATACCCAATATAAATAGATATCCAATAACCTAATAAGCCACTACTACCTAAGAAGACTCTAATAATAATAATATAAACATAATTCTAGCAATCTTCTCCATAAAGTGAAATCTATACATGTAACATCTGTGCCTGGTTTCCATTTAATATAAACCATGGAATTTCTTGTGATTATTTGTGTGTGGTTTATTATTGACAAATCCAGTTTGTGTTTGTTAGCTGTGGTCTCTCCCTGTGTTTTGTGTCCTTGATTTCTCCTTTGTTGTGTGACTTCTTTGGTTTGTGGGTCTATTGTGCAAGTGAGACCCAAGTTTGGGGGTGAGTCCTATTTGAGGTTGGACCTGGTCAAAGGAGCCCAACCCTCATGTGACTAGAGCTGCCCATTCTTCCCCGTAACCACGAACCTGTCCTCCTACTCGCGAGGCCTGGCGGGGGGGGGGGGGGGGGTTGCTCGTTCCGTCCCTTCGACGGTAGGG
>JAMKQA010090278.1:0-11334 GCA_024699735.1 Posidonia australis
TGTGCTTGCTTGTAGTTGGGTGTTTTGGGGGCACGTACTGGGTGACTTAGATGTCACTCACGCGTGCTGTGTGTGTTTCAGGTGTAGACCGCGTGCAGTCAGTTTCCGGTGCGGGAATCGGAGTCTCTAGCCGCGCATCGAGATCCTGGAGGTGAGCCTAGTTACAGTCTTTTATTCTGTGATTTGTGTAATTAGGCTTGTGATGCTATTGTTGGTAGCGTGCCCGGGTTCGGGGCGTTACAGTATATGTTTTATGATTTGATCTTTATGTGTTACTAAAATCAACAAAAATACAGGTTACAGTCTTTCTTTTGCTTCAGACATCGAAATGTGATTGCATGATTCTTTTTATACTTGAGATTGGTGGATCTATCACATGAACTTGTTTTAATGCCCTTATTTGTAGAAATAGAGGCTAATAAAGAAATTGAAAAAAATATGAACTCAACACCAAGAAAAAAATAAATAAATTCAGAGAGAATCATCACTGTAAACTTTTTTCTTTTGGGATAACTTGAAATTTTATCAAACACATAGAATCATCAAGTACTAGGGCTGAACACACAAAGGACCTCCAATGTAAAACACCATAAATAAAAATGACGAAGATGCCAAAAAAATTCATAGTACTTATTCTTATGTATCAAAAGTCATGTTACACAAATGTCATTAGGAATTATTCCATCAATATGAGATTGGCCTTGAAGATCCACATCTTTATATATGATAAAATCTATGTCCCATAAAAAAACATCTTTAAATAAGATATATATATATATATAGTACATATCTATTACATGCTCCCTCAAATCTCAAAACTACTTTTATTCCTAATAAAAACTGGTTTCTGATTTTGTTTTTTGAAATTCAAAAATTAAAACTGTATTTAAACCACTGCACCCCTCTCCTTTCTTTCTCAAACCCTAAATCTGCCATCCATCCCCGCAACCACCTCCTCATGCCGACCCATCCCTGCGGCGATCCACCTTCCCTCGCACCCCCTCCCTATGTCGTCCTTTATGTCAATCTGTGTCCCCCTGCTCTCCCTCCCTCCGTCGATCCACCTCCCACCGCACCCCCTCCCTACGGCGATCTCTGCGTTAATCCTTCGCCCCCCGTACCCACTCCCTACGTCGATCTACCTCCCCCTGCACCCCTATCCTGCATCGATCTCTGCACCGATCCACCTCCCCTTGCTCCTCCTCCCTGCGTCGATCCACCTCCCCCTGCACCCCGTCCCTGCGCCAACTCCTGCTTACCGTCGTCGTTGGAGACCCCTACCTACCATCGTCGCTGCACACGTCGCCTCTTCTGTCTCTTGAGATCCCTACATGCCGCCGCTGGAGCAACAAGGTGTTTTTAGTTCATGTGTTTGTTCCTTTTTTTTGTTTGTTTGTTGGTGTGTTTGTTGTATGGTTTTCACAATGCAAATCTAGATCTTCTTTCCCCTAGAGTAGCCGCCGTCCACTAGTGTCTCTTCTCCACACTGTAGATCTAAAGTCTCCTCTCGTCGACTCCCTCCCCACTGCGTGCTGGCTATGGTTGCTTCTTCTACAACTCCTTTGAGATCTGTGAAAGACATTAGCGAGGTGATGAAGGAGGAAAATGATGGGTTCCCGATTGTGGAATTCTAGCAGCTGACTTGCTAAAAAAAAAGATTTGTTTAACTAAATGTAATTGTAGTTTATTCAGTAATACAAAACTATTTTGTATACATAACTGTTTTATTCTTGTATTCAAGTAATGCTAAACTATTCAGTAATACAAAACTATTTTGTATACATAACTGTTTTATTCTTGTATTCAATTTAGTAATACTAAACTGTTCAATAATACATAACTATTTTGTTAATCGACAAATCATTATTGTTTTAGTAATATTGATCAATGAAATATTTTTAACCAAAATGTAATGTTAGTTATGAAATCATTTTTAATTTAGTTTAGTAATATAAAATTAAAAATCAACATTTTATAATACTAATTAATTAGTGGGAAAAACTATTTTTTATTCAGTTTAGTACAACAAAACTATTTTCATCCTAGAATTAATGCTGACATCCCATAACCTTGTAAACAACAATGTCAATCATGAAAAAAATTTCAAAAAAATTTCATAAATGTAATTAAATATCAAATGAAAAAAATTTCCCTCCAAAAAGAAACCATTAGTGATATTAATTCAAAATAAGTTATTTCAATAGACACCATTAGATCAATATCTAACAGTTATGATCATCTTTCCTCAAAAAAAATAATTTGAGGAAGGATGCAACTGATTTGGCTCATATATATATATATATATATATATATATATTAATATCCGTTTTTATTCATATTTGAGTCCTTTTTATCTATTTCATATCTGTTTCTTTAAAATATGGATGTATAATTTTCCTATCCGTATGATATCTGTATTTATATCCATATTCATACTACGAAAACGAATATGATAATACCCATATCCATACTGTATCTAATCCATTTACATTTCTATTATTTACACAACAATTCAACGGGTTTGTTTTCATTAACTTCATTTATTTAGTTTCTGACCAAAATGGCCAGCAATGCTGAAATAAAAATCTCCTCCTACACTAAAGTAGGACCACAAATCCACCGTTCAAGCACAATTTTTCTTAGAAAAGGGTCGAGATGCCGCGTGGGATAAAACAGAACATCACCGATTCCACCACGGTTTCCAGAAGAGCTTCTTAGTGCAGGGGCAGTCGGGCAGACCTAGTTCTGTGTTAATTCTATAGCCAATGAGTAAGAAAAAAAATCGTGAGTAAGAAAAAAAAAAAATCTCCACCACCGCATATATCAATTTTCCTCCAAATAATACAACATTAGCCAATGGACCTTCCAATTTAGTCATTTAATTTTCTGTGTTAATTCAATTATATGTGATTCTTCACACCATGGGTTTTAAAACTAGGATGAGAATCACACCTCTCACTCCCAAGTATTACAGCTTCAGAGTAGGAATCAAGGAAATCAAGTTTTTCTTAGACCCCCTCCCCATTAAAAACAATGCAAATGAGCCTAATTCAAGACTTCATCTTGTCATAATCTTCGAATTTTTTACGTCTACATTGTGCAATATGAATTTCTTCTTTAGGTTCTTGCTTTCTCCATCCACAATGTGACAACTCACAACTGACAACTCAACCGATGATGGGCGTTGAATTTGAATCATCTGTATGTAAAGGGTCTTGATTTTGAACCTGCACGCCACTCTTTAATCAAGTAAACAAAACGATCAAGTAACGAAGACCAACCTACAATCTCTCTTTTTTCTTTTGTTCATGAAATGAAGCCTAGGCCCCAGTTTATTAAATTCTATAGAGCAAAAGAAAGGGATTTACAGCAAGTTACAGGTCACCACAGGCCCAGCATGAACGTAGGGTCCCGACTCGTGACTCACAGCCTACAATATCTAACTTCTTTGTTAAACAAGTCAACTCACTCTTTAGTCTTTATTGAGCCCAATCCCGATTTAGAAATCGTATAGGATTTTAAAAAAAATAAAAAACACCATTCCCCCAACTCGTCGAACACACATCATAACACAGGCATGGTATAAGAAACAGACAACCAAACAGGAAACAAAACACAAAGAAGATTCGAAAAAGCACCAAACCAAATAATGGATATTTTCTAACAAGGGCAGCCAATCCAAAGAACCACTATTCCATTGCATCCGCTTCCAGACTTCAGGGTACAAAACTACGGGGTTTACAACTCATGCAACAATGCAAAACTAGCACAACGTGTTCTCTTCTTCTACAAGTAGAGTATATGAGCGTCTCAACCCAAGGAGGGGACACGCGGAACGAATCGCACAATCGACCCAACCTTCCAATCTCACACCTTGTACACTATTATACGGCAGTATTCTACCCGTATCTACGAAATTACTCCTTACTCTTCTTCCCTCTTTACCAATGTCAACATTCCAATTCCGTTGGCAAACCACCACCAAACCACGACTCCTGTGGAAACCAGCAGAAAACCACTTCTTCCCCGAAACATGAGAAGAAGAAAATCCAGAACCAATTAAAAACCCCAAATATATATCTATATATATATAAAAGAATCTACGCCTCCGAGGAGGAAACGTCGATCTGCCTCTTCGCTGGCCTCTGGATCGGCCCAGCGCTGGACCGGAACCCATGCGTCACCGTGTCGTTCACGCACCAATGGAACTCCACCGCAGGAACCCCCTCCTCCTCCCCGGCGCAAATCTTGCAGATCACCGCCGCCGCGCCATCGCCCAAATACACGTCGCAAGAAGAAGAATTCACCAGATACCGATTGAAATACGGATCAGCGACGGAGGCAGCGGGGGAAGAAGTAGATATCCGATACATCTCCCTATGCATCTCGAGCTCCATCATCGCCGCCGCCTCGTAGTCCCACAGCCCTATTTCGTATCCGTTGTTGATCTCCGTCGCCGCAGACATCCTCGCGAACAGTTCCGGTGAAGGCCGCCGCAAGATCGTCTTCTTCTCCGTCTGCTGCTGCGCACGGATAGTCATCGTGTCCTTCGCCTTCACCTCGACGGATCTGCCGTCCACCACATGGTTACGCCTCCCCGCCTTCCCCCTCCTGTTTGACCTCCGCACCGTGGCGAGCACGAAGCAGTCCCGTTCCCTCGCGATCGAGGAGAAATCGGACCCCTCATCGATTGGGACCTTCCGCCTCGCATCCGACACCGCCGCCGCCGCCAACCTCGCCTTCTTGCGGCGGACAAGGGAGAGCGAGATCTGGTTGGGAGACATGCCGATCCTCTTGCAGATGTTGGACTGGAGCTTGCTGAACCGGAGGGTCCCGTCCACCACCACGCTCCCGACCTCCGTCTCACAGCTCCCGTCAAAGAACACCACCGGGAACGCCGCCGAGGGGATGAGTCCGAGGCCGAGGCCGTCGTCATGGGGCGGCAGAGGGGAGGAGAACTGAGTCGAAACGGTCATTCTCCCAGCAGATTCCCGCCGGAGGAGAGTTTGGGGAGGAGGGGCATCGGACGAGGTAGGGTTTTGGTTTTGGGGGAGGACAAAAGCAGGTGGGAGGGTAGCAGTATTTATAAGGCTTGAAGGCTGTAGAGGGGGTTGATTGGTAATTTTGATGATTAGACGGGGGTAAACTTGGGATAAAGCGAATGGTACGTGATTTTTGCTTGGGAGAAAAGTCTCGGTCGTTTTCTTATCTTACGGAAATATCCCTCTGGTTTGGGTAATGCCACGGGGACATGTGGCCCGTGTGAGGTCAGTTGGACTCGTGGGCTTTATTATATGTAAAGTTGGTTTTGCTATTGGGTTTTTGGAGCTTAAGTATGCTTTTACTATTTCTAGACACTTTCTTATTGTGAGACGAGAAACTTAAATTTACGATTTTTTGTGTAATCTTTTAAGTGCAAGCAAATCAAATATGAATTAGATATCGATATATATATCATACACTTATGGAATATTTATTGCCTATATATAGTAGAGAGTAGAGACGTACCTTAGTAGATCATTACAATGAAGTTAATCCACCTATTATTCCTCAGATACATATTTTTCTCCTTAACATGATTTCAAAAGGAGAAAGTCGATACGTGCCGACTCCAAAACCCTTGACCAAAAATCCAACTGCATACGTGGATGTCAAATAGAGACATCACGTGACACAACTCAAAGCCTCTAAGGATGCTTTATGTAATTTTCTCAGCATTAAGACACAAATTCTCCACCATCCCTCCCCTCCACTTCTTCTCAGTTTTATCCAGCATTAGGCACCAATTGGCCCTGTTGCTTTCCTGGGCATAATATGTCTTCTTCTTTTTTTGTTTGAAACGATTATTGATATATATTACAATCAAATATCTAACTATGAGACCATTATTAAGTGATGTAATATATATGATATTCGTAATAGTCGAACTTCCGATCTTTCGTACAACCACAAAAATATTTTACCACTAACCAAGTAGATACAGACTCCTAGACACAATATGTCGACATACAATTCCTTCAAAGCAAACAACACAAATAATCACTGGTGCTTTCGATTTCATTAAATCCAACTTCGAAAGTAACATGTTTCCAAGATTTTCCATCCTTCTCCATCATATTATCTATAACTTCATAAATGAAAATAAAGTCATCAACATTTACTAATGATGTATTACAATAAAACAAACCTTTCAATCCTACAGGAAACTTTCTGAAAATCTCATGTGGATAAACTCTCTGAAATTGCTTCTCAATGTGCACGTCGGATACTAGTGGCAAACTTGTATTAAAGAAGTTAAATTTACAAAACTTTCTTTTTCAACTTTATCATACTACCCCACAAATTGTTTTAAAGTAGTCTTGGAATTAACATACTCATTAAAAAATAAGTTCATGCTGTCACTATGTTGTGTATAGTAGACAATCTGTCCAAAAGATTTTCTTTAGATACACTGAAATCCAAGACTTGGGTCATTTATATAAGATTTTCTTTTTCAATCACTCTTTTTTTTTCAAGTTGCAACTCTTCAATCTTTTTTTTTCCCAATTTATTTCAAATTTAGCAGTCGTATAGATTAATAGAAAATACACTTCAAAGTCTTCTTAATAGCTAGATACTCAACCAAAGATTCCAATTTTTCAAGTATTTTGTTCATTATATGTCATAAAAAAAAGCCTACGTGCATGAGGAAATACCTCACAAATTGCAAGATGCATGGCTAGGGGTGTAAATAGATTGAGTTGGGTCAAGTTTAATGTCTACCTTAATCCTAATCCATCTGTCCTTTCTTAACGAGTAACGGATCGGATGAATACCCATCTTAAAAAATTCTAACCACTATCCTACCTACTATTCATTAGAATAACAGGTAATGAGTAGAACTAACAGATGAAACGTGTAAATATTTTTTTTACTATTAAATATAAACTTACATTATTTCATTAACTTTTCATAGACTGAATTTAACTATATATAAAAGGAAAGGACAAAAGTAACAACAAACAAGAAATGTCATTGTGTCAATAGTATTATGCAATATTATATGAAAAAAAGAAGATACAGCGACCACAAATGCACTCTTAAGTTACAACTATAATAAATAAATCCTCTTCATCTATGCCATAAGTGGGAGAAATATTCCCACCACCCTGGATCATATTTAGGATATGGTGCTATCCAATTTGTCGACTTCTTGAAATGCAGATCAACAAGATTGAATGTCAACACTTCTTCTAATCTAGCAGCTTCAAAGCTTTCTGTTAACACTCTATCCAGTCTCAATTTCAAGAACTTGCAATGACCAATTTATTATGTCAATGAGAAAAGATTTTAGTCACATTCCTCATATTGAATAAGCAAAAATGAGAGCATTATTCAACTCATGACATGTAAGAGGTTACATTAGAGTAATTAGTTGAATTATCTAGAATTGAAAACTGAGAATTGTCAATTTGGTAAGCACATAGACTTGCCGTTAAGTAGAAATATTCTTTGACCAATGTAATCAAGCAATTCTACTTCTACCTTGCTGCTAGCTAATTACTAATCAAGTTAAATGACCAACTTCTAATTACTGTGGAGGGGAGGGGGAGTCAGACAGAAAGAACATTGTCTTACTCAAAAACATTTCATTCTCACAACCAGAGACTTATTTTACTTAATGAAAATTTAAATTTCAGGAGTACTAAATACTCTATTTTCAAAAGTTAGAATCTAATCTAATGGAACAAATTTGAGATTTCACCAAAACCAAAAGGAGAGGGGTGGAATTCAAAAACAAATAAACAAACAAGAATAGAAAAATTAAGAAGCATTCTCACATAATCCATGTCGCATCAATAGAGACAAGAGCAACAACAAATTGCTGGTGGTGTTGATTCTTTGTCCCTTGATGACCCTAGAAGGAGCAGTGTGCCACCTGTGGGTCTCTGAGACTCTATTTTTGGATAGTTGCAGATTCATCTACTGGTGGTGTAATTCTGGAACATATTTCATCTTTTTGGGCTATTGCCTTATTTTGCTGTAATATCTCATACATTTCTATGGTTTTCTTACCAGGCTTTAAGCCGATGAAATACATATTAATTTTTTACCAAAAAAAAAAACAACAAATTACTAGTCAACCAAAAGCAACAGTAGATACATTCAACAATAATTAGTCATAAGAATATTTTTATAAATAGTATATATTCAACCTACAAAAAAAAGATTAGACAAATCATAAGAATATTTTTATGAATGCATAGAAAAGATTAGAACAGAATAAGAATTACTTGTTTCAAAGTTTTCATTATCAAAATCTTCTACTATTGTTCCAAAAAGTACATCAACAAGATTTTCTCCTACAAATGCAATGAAAATACAAATTATAAGAATTTACATAAATGGATTTATAAAAATAAAAGACAAGTTTAATTGTAATTTACCACGAAGAGTATTTTTGATCTAATCTTGTACACATATAAAACCCTCCACCGTAGTTGAATGCAAAGAATATCTATACTGATCAAACACTCTACCTCCAGTATTAAAAGCGGCCTCTGATGAAATAATAGATATAGGAATAGCCACGATATAATGAATCATACAAGCTACCACATGATACTTAGGTGCTTCTACACTTCACCAAGTTAAGATGTCAAAATTTTCTTATCTAGGCAACACTAGATCCTCTAAGTAAGATTCTAAATCATTCTTTGATGGTTGTGTAGCAGACTTTGCATTAATGTATTGATTATATACATCAATTGTTGCAGACACAATAGATGGTGTATAGGGAAAACAATTTTCTAAAAGTGGTAGACTAGTAATGACAGCTAAAGCACTCTTATATGGAACAAGTGTGTCATCTCCTACATTCAAACAGTATTCATTGTTTATGTTCATCAAATATACCTTTATCTCTACAATACGCTGTCCTCCATCAATACCATAAAATTTTCTCATGTAAAATTCAACTATGTTCATTTTGTAACAAGGATCCAAGATAGAAGTTAATGACAAAACTATGCTTGCAATATTCTAATACTTATTAAATTTTATCTTCATTCGATTGTCCATTGAAGAAATAATAGGAACAGTATTTTAACAAAAATCCTTCGGCATCACATGTATAGCACAAATGTTTGAAAAGAAATAGTTTGTAAAAGGAGATAACAAGATAGAAAATTTATTAGTTACATCATACAAGTAACGCAATCAACTACAAAAAATCTTAGCATATTCCCATTCCTTTGCAATAGGTGTAAATTTATAAGAACTATCAACCATTGCCAAACGAAAAAAAGCTTCCATGAATTCTAAAGCAGTTTGCAACGTAAGGAAGTTGAAGTTTCATCTTGCAGAAACAACTAAAATATGGAATTTATTTGGAACCTTTACTTAATTGTCCACTTCTTTAAAAGTTTGCAATATTAATGTGGAAGACTTAACATACTTCTTACTCTTACGCATCTTTGTTGTGCATTTCTTATAATCTCAATTTCTTCTTGGACAATCAAATTCAGAATGTGTGTATAACATCTAATATGAAACAATTGTCAATATACCACAAGATTACTAGTAGGAATCTTCTCGAAAATTTCTCTAGCAAAAACATCATTTGTAGAATAATTATTTAAAACAATAGAAATTAATTTTCTATCAATATTCTATTTATACAATTTCTTCAAAATAACCTTTTAAAGTAAAACTGCAATATGAGAAGTATCAATTACAAGAAAATTTAAGATTCTTTTCTACAATTTCCCGTTATCATCAATGTAATGTGTTGTCAAAGCAAAGTAACCCTTGTTTTCATTTCATGTCAACATGTTAGTGGTAAGGTTAAAACGATAACTAAGTGTTTCCAAAAGGTTATATAATTTCACCTTTTCTTCTTTATATATATTCATACAATCTTTTTTTATTGTGGTACGTGAAACAATTTTAAACTGTAGTTGAAGATTTCTAATGACTTCTTGAAATCCAACACAATCGACAATAGTAAAAGGATACTCATAAAAAAAATGATTATTCGAGTAAGATCTGTTCTACTCAATTTTTAATCTAAATTCTAATTTTTTAAGTTTATAGTATTTTCTCTGTTCCTTTTCTGTCCTACTACATTTATTAATATTTGATGGGCATCTTGTTTCACTTTTGAGGGATGTTTTAGTTTCAAGTGATGAATTTAATTTTTGGTCCTATATTTTGGCTTAGCCATATATTCAACACCACAATGTCTACATGTTGTCTTTATTATTCCATCAATTTCAATTTTGATAAAAACATTCTAAGCATCTGATTTTGATTATGTTGTTTTTTTTTGAGTGTTTGTGGTTGTTGTTGATTCTTATTGTTCAATAGTGGTAGACTCAGCATTAATTAGTTCTATGTGTGATATTGTATCTGGAAAATAAAATAAGTCAAAATGAAATCATATAAAATGAATGGTAAACATCAAATTGAAGAGCATAAAAATAAATATCAAAGTGAATAATAAACATCTCAAGCAACTAAGAATAACAAGTGTTTTTGTGAATTAATAAACATCAAATTAAGGAGCATAAAAATAAACAACAAAGTGAATAATAAACATTACAAAACAGTTAAGAAGAGCAGGAGCTTTTGGTAACTATACATCTGATATAAGAAGCTATCATTTAAAAAGGTAAATTATACATTAAAAAAAAATCATAACTGGCCATTGTAAAATCCTCAAGAAACAAAAAACAGAAAACATCTGATATAAAATCTCAAGAAGAACAAAAAACATACTACTCTGATCTAATCTATTATAAAACAAACTACTCATAAACCTCCGAATTATTTTCTCTCTGTTCTAATCTCAGTTAAAGTTACTCATTAATTAGATTCTAGATCAAATATCAAGGTGAGTAAAAAAAACCTTCAGAGAAGACGTGTGTTGAAGATGAGGAGAGCCACAGAGAGAGGGAGAGGCACAGAGAAGAGGTTGAGATCTTGAGGAGGCAAGAGAGGTTCGTCTTCGAGTGTCGTCGCCTGTCTGCGTGTGGAGGGTGAAGGCGGAGGGGCAAGAGTCGAGAGAGGAAGAGTGATGTCGCCTGTGGAGGGTGGAGGCAGAGGGGTGATAGCCGAGGGTGGAGAGCCTGGAAGCGGAGGGGTGAGAGCTGAGAGAGGGAGAGTGTCATCGCATGTGGCTTGTGGAGGGTGGAGGTAGAGGGGCAAAAGACAAGGGTGGAGGACTTGGAAGCCAAGGGACTGTAGGATACTAAAGCTTCTCTAGAGGGGGGGGGGTGAATAAAGATTTTCAATTTTAATTAAGTCTTTGAAAATTGTTAAGCTATTTAGCAAGTTTATACACAAACTCAATCA
>JAMKQA010090281.1:0-14022 GCA_024699735.1 Posidonia australis
GGTGCCATAAGGATTCAAGATTTTAGACCTATTAGTTTAGTTAATAGTCTTTACAAGATTATAACTAAAACTCTGGCTTCTAGGCTTTCACCAGTGCTAAATTTAGCCATTGATAGTTCACAGAGTGCCTTTTTGGCTGGGAGATCTATTGGAGATTGTTTCCTTGTGGCGCAAGAAACCCTACACTTTATGAGATTTTCAAATATTAATGGCTTCATTCTAAAATTAGACTTTGAAAAGGCTTTTGATAAGATTAATTGGAACTTTTTGATAGATGCACTTTCTGGAATGGGTTTTGGGGATAAGTGGATCTCTTGGATCCGTATGTGTATATCTACTGCTAAATTCTCTGTTTTAATTAATGGCTCACCTAAAGGGTACTTTAGGGCCACTCATGGTTTAAGACAGGGTGATCCCTTATCTCCTTTATTATTTATTATAGCTACAAATGTGTTAAATTGTATGCTGCAATCAGCCAAGAGAAATAATCTAATTTCTAGGATTAAATTCCCACATGAAGGACTATCTCTGGTCAATTTGCAATATGCAGATGATATCCTTTTATTTTTGCCAGACAGTATTGACAATATGATCAACATTAAAAGAATTTTATGTTGTTTTCAGACTTGCTCTGGTTTAAAAATCAATTTTCATAAATCTTCCCTCACTAGTGTTGGAGTATCTCAGGATTCAATTATATCCTCTTGTAATATTTTGGGATGTGGTAAGGCTGACCTCCCCCTTATGTATCTTGGACTACCTCTGCATTATAAAAGAGCCACTGTTAGTATGTGGACACCTGTGATAGAAAAGATTTCTAAGAAACTTTCTTTATGGAAGGCCAGACACTTGTCTTTAGGGGGCAGGTTGGTCTTAGTTAACGCTATTTTATCAACTATTCCCACATATTATATGTCGGTTTTACATATGCCTCTAAAGATTGAGAAGGCAATTGATACACTTAGAAGCATTTTTTTATGGAATTCTTTGTCCTCAAATCAAAAAGGGCTACACTTAATTAAGTGGTCTAATTTATGTAGATCAAAACAGCAAAATGGTTGAGGAATTATTAATTTAAGGAATTTTAGCGCAGCCTTGAAAACTAAGCTGCTATGGCAATTTCTTTCTAACCACCACTGTCCTATTTGGAAAACGCTTTTAAGGGTCAGATATCTCCACAGGAGTGGACCTGGAGCTATTCTGAATTCTTCTGCTTTCAATTGTTCTCCTCTGTGGCGTAGTATCAAACAATGTTATAATTTCCTTAACCGTTTCACTACTTCCAATGTTTGTAATCGCAATAACACAATATTCTGGGAACAAAAATGGTGGAGCGATATCCCTTCGAAAAATATCTTGCCTGGATTATACAGTTTAGCCAGATTTAAGAAAGCCTCTGTTAGAGCAACTCTGGACATGTTTAGATATGATTTTAATAGACTATTTGATTTGGCCTATTGCTATCTGTGTGATCCTATATTACTTCAATCATAGTTAGAATTCTTTGATAACATACTGCAATCTTTGATTCTGGGTGCCAGAGAGGATAACTTGAATTGGTTACCTTCCAAGGATAAACTTTTTCCGATGAAGGCGGCTTACTATTTGTTAAATGATGGTGGTCTTCGCAATTCCTTTTATAGATGTCTATGGAAAAGCAATACCCCATTGAAAATCAAACTTTTCTCTTGTTTAGTTATTAGAAATAAAAATTTAACAAAGGAAAATCTGATTAAGAGGTTGGTTAGGTCCCTCCCTTTGCATTTTTTTTCTGCACACATTGAAAGCAATAACCATTTGTTTTTAAATTGCATTTTTATCAGGAGTATTTGGAGATTTTTCCTAGCCTCTGATTTATACCCAGGTTTTTTTCGAGTTGCGGATTTATTTCATTCTTCTCCTCATCTAAAATTTGATTTATTGTTTCTTGGTTGGACTTTTTTACTTAAAATCATTCTCTGGTTGATTTAGAAAGAAAGGAATAATAAGATTTTTCGTAATACTATCAGACCATATACTCTTGTCATACATGATATTATTTCACTAATGTATTTTTAGGTAGAAACGCTTGTTTCAGGCTTTGAAAAGGATGAAATGCTGCAATATACTACTGCTATGGCTTCACAAATGGTGAAGCAATCCATCCCTTCATCCTCAAGAAGTAATCCTGAAGAAACCCTTAGAATTCAGGGAATTTGCAGAATAATCTAGAGGACTTTGAGGCCTGAAACAGTGCTGTATTTTTAAGAAACTATTTCTAATTGCATCTTTCATTGGTACTTATTGGATTGGATGCAATTTCTGATCCATTTTCAGTGGAACTTTAGGTCCGAGGTTTTGTATAATTATGACATGACAATGCTCTTATCTGACGTCTTTTAACCTCTGAAATGAAAATTCTATAAACCGTTTCCAAAAAAAAAAAACATTGCCCCTTAATCCACTAAGCATTCTCTATTTCCTAGCGACTTGACTTGAACGTCAACTTCTCCGACTACAACCAAGCAAGCGTAAGTTATCCATCTCTCAATCATTGGATCCATTTGATTCATTCAAGCCACATCAGTGACTAGTGGCAGTGCAACTATGGTGACCGTATGGTGGACTCATGCAGCAACTATAGTGACAATAGGCTGCCATGGACTAAAGACATTAATGGAAAAATGACAATTTTTTATAGATCGATATTTGTTTTTTTGTTAACGGTTTAGATTTTTTATGTTCCAGGAATCGAACCCGAGACCCAAGTGAGATTTGCCTCTCCAAGCCACTGTGACAATGAAGTATTGTCACTATAGATCAATATTTGTTGTAGTACCAAATGATGCGGCACCAATCACAAAGAACTTATGAAAACTTGAATAGTACGAAATCGAGCTCCAATCCGATGTCGTAAGCAATTGAAGCTCTAATCTCGATTACAATAATTTCATAAAGTAAAAAATAATATCATCAATAAAAATGGTCTAACAATAAGATATTGGTTTCCATATGTAACATAATCAATTACAAGATTTAAATAACAAAAAATATAAATAACCTTACAACTAATTATCTTAATAACTATCCCCATCAATATACATACAACAAAAGCATTGGCATTTCAAAAAATGGCGAACAAATATAACATAAACTACAAATTACTTACTCTCACTGTTTTTCATCCTCAACTTAAGAGCGTTGAAAGCTCTCTCACCAGTACGCAGGTGATCCATGACACCTTTCCTCTCTTCCACCTAACGTCAAACCCCAGTATGGTATGACAATCAAATCTTCATATCCAATATGAGACTACTTAAATTCGTATACATATACCTTTGCAATATATATACAAGAAAACAATTAAACTCATTAACAAAAAATAAGAACAGGACCCATCAATTCCTAACGCAAATTCAAGATTGCTTGAGTTCAAAATGTCACAGTCACTACAACGAAAACACCAAACAAATGATACATGAAAAATTACCCTTAACTTGCAAAAGTCAATTCGAGATTGTAGAAAGAAAAAAAAAAAGACAAACTTGAAATTTAGCAGAAGGAAAAGGGTATCACACTCACGCTACTACACATGCCACAACTGCATACAAAGTACTGCAAAAGGAACAAGATTATGACCTTCAGAAGATGCACTAAACACTTCAGACATACAAAGACAAGTTTCCAGGCTTGATATGGTATGTAGCTGACGAGGACACAACACAACCATGACCAGGATATTCAGTTTGATTTTTTCTTTCTCTTTCCCTCAGATTTAGCAGATTTATTCTTCAACTGCAAAAAGGCAAAAATGTCAAGCAAATTGTTAAAATAATGTTATCAAATGACAAGTAAAAATATAAATTTGTAAAATGAAAAAGCAATTATCATGACCCCAAAAGAAATCCCACTCACCATGATGATAAGGACGCGCACAATAACAGCAATGAAGTCTGTGAATAGTTCCAATGCATGCTTCACATAGTCAAGGTCACCAGAATATGCCCTTTCAATCATCATTTGTGTGTCAAACACAATATAACCCAAAAACACTAGCAGACCGAAGTAAATCTGTGATTGAAAAAATCCCAAATACAGACCCATTTAGTACATGAACAAATAAATAATCTTTACAAGTCAAAGGAAACCAAAGTTTTCCCATAAAAAGCTAAACCACTTATATATTTATATTACCTCGGCATTAAACATAGCAACAGAATCACCAAACAAGGAAGAAGCAAATCTCAGCCAGAGAAGGATAGAAAGACCAGAGCTTAGCAAACCTCCCAAGTATATGTATTCCTGTCGCTTAGCCACAAGTGCTGCCACAGAGAAACAGGCAAATGCCACAGCAGTCCCAACAAAGGCGGTTAAAACAAGACTGCAATGGCAAACAATAGAACAAATAATCATATATAAGCAGTAATAACATTCTCAACAATCAGATTACTCGAACATAATCACATAATTTTCATTTTCATGTAAAGAAAATCAAAGCCACTCGTGTGAAGTCACAAAGTCACTTTACGTGTGGTCTCGAAACCTACTTTGACATAAAAAGGTAAACCAACATTTAAACCATGCTTAAAAATTGAACTTCAGGACTACAGATTAAGCAGAAAAGATGATTTATTATTTACATTTGATAGCTATTAAATGATGAAAACAACTACTCTGGGCACAAAAGGAAAATTATAATTGATATCACAAATACAATGAAAGCTCTTGTACACAAAAAAAAAGGGTTAAAATTACAGCCAAGGTGTATATAAATATAAGGATACATTTGATTGTTTGTGAATATGACTTCTACTAGTGATAAGATACAACATGGGTTGACTAATTACCATAGTAATTCATTTACCAAAAATAAATTCATTGTAAAATAGGAATTCATATGTATTCATCAAAAATAGTAATTCTTCTAAAATTATGGTTACCATAAGTAATCGTCCAAAAAGTATTCACACATTATTTTCATTTTTGTAACTACCATAGTAATTCATTCATCAAAAATAAATTTATCTTAAAATTAGAATTTCTCTGATTAATTACTAGATCATCTCTCATGAGTTTATCCTATTACCAGAGAAATTTATCATATTAATGCATTACTAGAGAAATGCATCACAATGTGGCAAGCCATAATCCTTGCGCCAAACAGGCCCAGCTTTGGGGGAATTTGGGTTGGGCCCAGGTGAGGTCCACATCAAGGCCAAACTTGAGGGTTTTTGGGCTTAGGCCTAGGTGAGGCCCACACACAGTCCACTCCATGGGAAGCTTCTTGTTGTCTAGGCATGGCGAGCAACAAGACCACAGCCATGCAGGTGGTTTCCACCCAACTGTAGATGCCCAACAAGATCAAAACACACTGATAAAGTTTTCGTAAAGACGATTGAATGCCTGCACCAAGATAAAGAGGGCAGGATAAACATGTGATGCCCTATGGGCAATCGACATCCCCTAGCTCACCGACCTCCATGGAAAAGTTATAAACACCATTACTCCGCTGAGTTAAAGGTACATTGTCACCCTCCTATTCCACCCAAAACCTGATTTTCGCCCTAAGCCAAGATTGACAACAGACCTAAAGAATGACTTAAGCATAAAACCCCACCGGTCGACGCCCTTTGACTGTTTGCTCTCTCTTTTAGCCTCATCCAAATCTCTCTTTTTACCAACTCGAGTGCGCAAGGCTGTTCCGGAAGAAAGGGCCTACCAGCCCAACCCTTCCGTAATGCCCAAACCTCTTTGAAACCATGGGGAGCTGACCACCTCCAACTCTCAACAAAAAGTGGATGAGGTCAATAACAAGGTCTGTGGTTTGTAGACCTGGAAAAGTGGCTGGCCTATATGGAAGGCCACCTCCAATATATGCAGAAGGGGAAGAGAACACTTGCCTTCCAGCAAGCCAATCCAGGCAGAAAGGATTCAAGATGCCCCACCTGGATCCATAAGGTCCATTGGGGGAGCCCGTGGACCAACTACAGGCTTTGCAAGAAATTCTCAAAATCCAGCAAACCTAAGTCAACCTTCCAAGGGTCGGCCAAGGTCCGATTGTCCAGGTTGCTCCGATCCTCGATCAACTCCTTCAAAGAGCTCTCCTATGCCATTTACACCATAAATAAGCCATCAAAAGAGGACAAGGGAGATGGACCACCACCTGTTCATCACCCAACAGCCAGGAAAGAGCTATATCCACAGTTTCAACCTGGCCACCATCGAGATACCTGAGAGTTGGAGCCTTGGCCGCCTTCAAGCAAGGATTCCTCCCCTTGAATTTATCAAAGTCCTTCAACTTAGTGATTAGTTCATAATGGATACATATTTTATTCTCATTTTTATCTATTTTGTATATAAATACTGCTACTGGAGGAGTTTCGTGTAAATTTTACTAAAACATGAGGACTAGAGAAGAATTGAGAAAACAAAAAGGAGAGAAAAGAATAAAAACTAAAAAGAAATTCATTTGCAGTCAAAAATATTTTGAAACAGAAAAGAACAAATATTTTTGATCAGTCTTTACTATTTACAATCTCTAGATAAAAATATATTGTATTCAAAATTCAAATTCAAATTTTATATTCAGATTTATCTCTGACATAAAGAAGTCCTTGTAAATCTATAAAAGGATCCTTTATGTAGATATTGAGGGATCATCTCCCATCTTTAGACTTGACTGTTTCTTTTTCTTCTCTTGTATTTTAGAAACTCTTCAAGTTCCTCAATTATAATAACAGATTTTCATTAATAAAAGTTCATTTTTCCTTTTTATGATGTCTTACACTTCTTCTTCTTCATCTTTCATTTTACTGTTATTTGTTACCATATTTGAGTAACTTTCTAGATTTAGGATTTAAATGAAGCTCATGTAATGTTAGATGTTTTGATTAAATTCTTCTGTGCTTTCTCTTGTGCTTAATGCTATGATTATGTAAACTAGATGTCTATTACATTAATTCCTCATAAAATTGATAAACTTTGATAGACTAACATTAATATTATCCTTTTGGTCTATGTTTAGAGAAGATTTATTTAAAGATTCTGTATATAATCATAGTTTCTTCATATATGATTTGAATTAATATAATTTGTATGTTTTTATTCCTAACTTGATAGTCTATGAATATAGATTATGCTTGTTAGGATAAGAATCATTAAATCAAATTATTTAGATTAATAGAGAGACAAAGAATGGATTTAATCATGTATCTATATCTACATGAATAAATTTAAAAATCCTAGTTCTTTATTCTGAAGTTTTCTTAAGTATTTAAAATCAATCAACTTTGAAATTTACATTCCATCAGTAATTGACAAATAATCATAGTTTTTAAGACATTTTTCTCTATAGGATCAATCAATACTTGCCAACGTACTACTTTGTACGTCGTACACTTACAGTTAATTAAAACAAACACATCAAGTTTTTGACGTCGTTGTCGGAGAATAGTATTTTATAACAATGATTTATTGTTAGTTATTTCTTTCTTTTCATTTTATCTAAAAGCTTTTGAAAAAAAAAAGATATTTTTGATTTAAGTTTGAAATATATAAAATAGGGATTGGAGGAGTGAAAAAAAAAAGAGTCCAAATAAGTTCTCTACTTCTCAAAATTTTGATATTTTTTCTTGGATTTTTCAAGATTATCCCAATTATTACCTACTTCATATATTTCGTTAGATTTTTTTTTATATTAAATTTTTAAAAAAAAGAGAGTTATTTAAAGTTGAATTTAAATTCAAAAATTGATGATAAAATAGAAACCTACTTTCTAGGACATACCTCACAACTTGTGCATCTATATATAGATTTTCTATTTTTGAAATTTAAATTTTATTGTTAGAGATTACTAGAGGAAAGTTACGTGCTCTCAATTTCTTAATTTTTTTTACAACACATAATTTGTAGGAGAAAAAAACTTATTTCTGCATCATTGATTGTATATCATATATTAAAGTACTTAAAGATAAAACCTATAGTACAAGATAAAGTGGTGATTTCATCATTCTTTCTTAACCCACAAAAACAAAAGAAAACATCAAACAATGACCTCAGCCTTAATTAAAATCAAGTAGACATTGACTCCTAGGATTCGAACTCAATAGGACAAATGAACCTACAGGTGACTCAAAATTTAAAATTCTTTTCCTCCTTGATGTCTAGAAAAATGGTTCAAAAAGCTAAATATTAAAAGACAAATGGTTATTTAATTAAGTCTGTTGCTCAAGTACAAGAAACCTCCTATTTTCCTCTACTGATCTGATCGATTGGGTTAGAGAGTTTTAATTTAAAAATATTAAAGGTTAACTTAAAAGTTAAGAGTTATCTAGTTATTTTTAACTCAACCTTATTTCTAAAGCTTCTTTAAATTATATGCTAAAATAGTTTTCTTCATCTCTTCTATCTATCGAATCAGGATTTCACTCCTCAACTCTTAGAATCTTTTCATCTTTTTTTAGGGTTTCATTATCTCCAATCTATGATAGTCAATTACACTAATTTGGGTTAGAAATTTCACTTTCGAATTTGACCTCAATAATTTAAAATTGACTGAAGAATTAAAATACTCACTTTAAATCCTAAGAAATAGATATTCATACATAGAAGAAGTATCCAATGAATTAAGTTAGATATTAGTTTAAACAATTCAATTATGTAGCCCAAAGACTATGAAATAATTCACATGACCCCCATGCTTCAAATTACAATTTAAGATAGAGTCAACCCAATTTCTTATGGACCCAAAGATCATATGATGAAGAGCTTCAATCAAGTTCAGTCTCATTACTTTGAACATTATTCGTATTCAGACCCACAAGACTATTCAACCTTCCCTCCTCTAAACTATCAGCAAGAAAAAGAAAATAAGTTAACAAGTGTAGCAAAAGGCCTAGAAGACCTAATAGAAGCAAGTATACAGACCACTAAGTAAGTGCTAATGAATACTTAAGCCATAGCTCGTTTAAAAATACAGGTAGACCAACTAATCAATGTTATGAATAAGAGAGAAGAATGGAACTTTCTTGTTCAACATGTGAATTCCTCCGATCAATCCTACGCTGTCCAAATAATGCATGAAGTAGAAATCCAAGTCCAAGTAGATAAGACACTAAACAACCAGTTGGCCAGATAAACCAATTCATTACAGAGGTTTGCCTTTCAAATGATTTAATTGAAAAAAATCCTTAACTTATTGTTCTTATGTTTCCAACTAAGTCCTTATCATTACCATCTACTCTAGGATCATTAGAGCTATGTGTCATGTCATATCATTCGTTTTAATCAATTATGAATTCGAACCTTCATTCCATATTCAATTAAATTACATGGATTTATTCGATTTAATTTCATCCCTTTGAGAAATTCATGAAGTCCAATTAAGAGAGGTTCAATGGTAGTTTGAACAAGTTGAAAAAGAATTGCAAAAGATAGACTCTCTTTTGCCAGATTAAATAATGAAGTCATGAATTTTCATACACCTCAATTGTGAATATGTATAAACTATACATAATTTTTCTTTTCTTAACAGTAAAAGCATTCCATCCTTAATTACATACCATTATTCTAATTTTAATTGTATTTCATTCATCATATCATTTAATGCATACAATGAGGACAATACATGATTTAGATGTGGAGGGAGTCTTCTCTTTATCTTTTTCATTTTCTTTAGTTAGAGTCTTCCATGTGTCTTCTCATTTTTTCTTCAAAAAAAAATTTCTTAAGTTATTTGACATAACATTTTTCTTCTTTTAAAAAAAAAAATTGAAAAAAAATAGGAACTATCCACATTAGTCTAATCAATTAAAAGTGAATAAGTAACCTAGTGTTAAGTTCAAAGGTGAAACTGAGTAATTAAGAATCCTATGATTCAGATAGTAGAGACAAAATTTGAAAAATAAAATCATTTCAAATATCTATAACTTATATATATCTTATCATGCACTGTCACTCTAGTTCTTAGCTATGGGGAATAAAAAAAGGCCTGAACACGTTAGTAATATAAAAAAAAAACCTCTAACCATTAAGTAACTGAATATCGTATTTCAATAAGTATTGATATTCTCGTAAAAAGATGATTAGAGGAGAAAAAAAGAATAATAACATCTAATAATTATTGAGTAACTAGATATCGTGCCTCACCTCAGTAAGTATTAGTATTTACGTAAAAAGGTAATTGGAGGGAAAAAAAGCCTTGTTTTTAAGACCTTAACTACTTAAGTGATTAAGTCCTTACAGGTGTCTTCACATCTAATAACCTAAAACCGTCTGATTTGGGATCTACTAACTTAAAACTCGCTCAATGGGTAGCTAAGAGTAAAGTCTAAAAAAGCAAAACACAAGGGAATGAAATAAAATTACTAAAGTGGTAAGATTGGACTTGAAAACCCATACTAAGGTCTATTGCACAAACACAAGATATATATGAGCAAATTTTTAAGAAGATAATGTAAAAAATAATACAGTTTCTATGATAACAAGATGAAGATTCTCAATAAAGGTTAAACTAAAGAATTATGATATTAAGAAACTTTAAATCTGTTAGTTGAATAGGTTAATGTGAATACCTTAGAATTTTTCCTTTTCTTTATTTTTCCTTTTCTTTATTCCTTATTCTCTTTTCTTCTAGAATTTTGTGAGTAGATGTTATAAACCCTCACGAGACACTACTTCTCCACTAGGACAACCTAAGGGTTTAAAGACTTTTTGCACATGCTAAGTGTAATCACGATTCTAGATAAAGGAAGTTAGGATGTTCCTATTTTTTATAAGTTAGGTTAGAATCATTTTTGCTTGAAGACTAGCAAAAGATAGGTATGGGGGTATTTGATTAGCTCATAATGTATACATATTTTATTCCCATTTTTATCTAGTTTGTATATAAATAATGCTACTCGAGGTGTTTTGTATAAATTTTGCAGAAACATGAAGATTTGAGAAAAATTAAGAAAAAAGAAGAAAAAAAATAAAAGCTAAAAAGAAATTCAAATGTAGTCAAAGATATTTTTAAGCAGAAAAGAAAAAATATTTTTGACCAATCTTTACTGTTTACAATCTCTAGATAGAAATATCTTGTATTTAAAATTCAAACTCAAATTTTATATTCAGATTTCATTGTAAGTTTATAAAAAGACACCTTATGTAGATCTTGAGGGGATCATATTTCACTATAGGCTTAGACCATTTTTTTTTCTCGCTTGTATTTTAGAAGATCTTTAAGTTCCTTAATTGTAATAGCAGATTTTCATTAATAGAAGTTCATTTTCCCTTTTTATGATGTCATGCACTTCTTTTTCATTTGTTATTTTGCTGTTATTTGTTACCATGCTTGGCTAAATTTCTAAATCTAGGATTTAGATGAAGTTCATGTAATGCTAGATGTTGTAATTAAATTTCTCTATATTTTCTCTTGTACTTAATGCCATGATTATATAAATTAGATGTATATTACATAAATTCCTCATAAAATCGATAAACTTTGATAGACTAATATTGATATTATCTTTTTGGTCTATACTTAAGGAAGATTTATTTAAAGATTGTATGTATAATCACAGTTTCTTCATATATCTAATTTGTGTGTTTTTATTTCCTGACTTGATAGTCTATGATGCATTACATATAGATTATACTTGTTATGATAAGAATCATTGAATCAAATTATTTAAATCAATAGAGAGACAAAGAATAGATTTAATCATGCATCTATATCTACATAAATGAATTCAAAAATCCTAGTTCTCCTTTATTCTGAAATTTTCTTAAGTACTTAGAGTCAATCAACTTTGAAATTTGCATTCCATCAGTAATTGACAAATAATCATAGTTTTTGAGACACTTTTCTCTGTCAAATCGACCCGTAATTATCGACATGCTACTTTGTACGTCGTGTTCGTGCAGTTAATTAAAACATACACATCTCCTAAATAAGTGTCACACATTTATTGAAGCCTTAAAGACGGTAGATTGTTATATCACCATCTACACAATCAAGGTGACAATGGGAATACGACGACACACCAACAAACCACTAGGAGGACAACGGATGTCGGGTAAGGCTTGCAACCCATAGTAGACCACCATGGCTGTCACCCATAGCCCCCTGCTTCCACAACTTCGCTTCCCTAAGTTTCTCCAAGACCGAGTTGCTAATTGACGTGAAAAACACAAAAAATTTGAACCAACCAAGAAGAATGAAGATTGAGTCAGTGGATAGCTCCTCCTATTGTGAGTCAATGGATAGCTCCACCTAGTATGAGTTCCACCATGTGTAGGCCACACTACCGATCATTCAACAAAGATGCCTTAAGTGATATGTTGACAAGCAAAGGGAGCCTAGCTATGAGGACAAAGATTGTGCTACCTTACCAAGTACTTCCCAGGTCATTGAAGTCAAATATGAGGAACCAAGTGGGAAGTCCGTTGCTTGACAATGAAGCAACATGCATGGAAAGTCCACAATGCCCGACTTGCACCAACAAACGCCAAGCGAGCAAGGATGGAAGAAAGGATAAGCTTTTCAAGTTGTAGCCATTCCAGAAGATGGGGCTTGGCCCCTTAGACATCCAACGAACCCAACTAATAGTGTTCAATAATCATACCACCCTGACCAAGGGAAAAATAACCCTACCTACTAGCCTAAGGGAGGGAAACATATGAGTTACAATCATGACCAAATTTGTGATTGTGACGTTGTCGGCCTATTGCAATATCATTTTCAACCAATCCACGCTCAGCAAGTTCCATAATAATCCCTTCTGCCTACCATATGCGCACGAAATTCCCCAATACTAGACGAGTGGACTATGCCTGAGGCGACTAAACAACTAGCATGCAAAGAGTGCTATGAGACATCCTTGAAGGCCAAGTATATTGAAGCCATGGTCCTCACTAAGGAGACATGTCCTGACGATCAGACTATGGAGGCCAGTCAGGAGGAAACAGAAAGAAAGCAAGTACACCATGCCAAGGAAGTTACTGCTACCTCAAACCGCAATGACGGAAGAGATCCAGCAATGTCCTCCTTTACTAACTGTGGAGGCTATTATCACCTTTACCAATTGTCCTCCTTTCTATGGAAGCAAGTATACATTTGCAAGAAAAAAATTTAGCCAGAAATCATTTTGGCCTTATCTATAAATACTAAAATATACATAATAATCTGAGCCGAGACTAATTGAAATGGCATGGGTTCTGAGGCAATGTAGTAGCTATAATCTACAACTTGAGATAAGTACTTCAAGAAAAAGGAGGACCATGACTTGCTTTAACACCTTCCAGAAAGCCCATACCTACCCTTCTAAATGAAAACATATATTCTCACCTAGGTGCAAAATCATGGTATATTTATTTTCATGTAAGTTTAATTTTCATAAGACTGCACAAATTAAAGGAAATGTTCCAAATGTTCTTACAAAAAATATGATTTGAGGGACACAATATTTTTTCAAAATTTTTTGGGAAAATCATGTCTCAATATGCCTCAACATGTGTCAATCTGAGTTGGCATACATTTGGACAATATGTAGCCATGGTTCAAAATTTCAACTGTATCGACAAAATTCTGCCAATAAGTCTCAGATTTAGAGGTCTCTGGCATGATATTAGGGTGCATTTCCATAAATACAATATTTCTATACGTGTATCGTGTGTGTGTGTGTGTCTGCTAATCAACCAACTCGTGTCAACTTGCTGCATTTTTTGGCAACTCACCTGTATCAACCAACATGAGTGAATAAAAAACCAAAATGCCTTGCTGTTGGCTGCTACCTACTGACTACTATTGTTTGTGTTCTCTGGTGGTGCTCGTGTGCTATGGTCATCCTCCTCCTCGTCATCACTGGTCTCTGCAGCTACTGTGCCCAACACCTTGTGCCGATCCACGATTCCTCGAGGATCAGGCTGCTGCTGCAGTGCTGTATGGTTTGGTTCTCCCTAAACAAACACAGCCGCCATCCCTCAAGAAGAAAAAAGGAGAATATATACTCATGTAAGTTTATGTATAAGTTCTAAATTTAGCATATATATATAAGCGACGAA
>JAMKQA010090283.1:0-10526 GCA_024699735.1 Posidonia australis
AACATGCAAAAAGAAGCCAGTCCACGAGGCCCAAGCCCAAAAGCACAAAACCACACAATGGGCCTCGGAACAGTAACACCTGTCCAGGAAATAAAATTCATAAAATGTAAATAATTACAAAATGAATTTTACAGGTGTTACACCAGGAGAGCAGAACAAGATAATCTCTGCAATGAAAGCCTACTGCCACTTATCTAGGGGATGTATGGGATATTTGGCGAGTGTGACAGTGTCTTCTTCTCCAGTTCTGAGGGTACAGGATATATCCGTGGTTCAAGGATATCCCGATGTTTTTCTGGAGGACTTTCTTGGAATGCTGCCGCGCTGGGAAGTTGAATTCCAAATCGACCTGATGCCAGGATCTAACTCCATTTGTAAGGCCCCTTACCAGATGGCACCAGCAGAGTTGAGGGAGCTTAGGAATGAGCTTTAGGAGTTGCTAGACAGAGGATTTATTAGGCCAAGTGTATCACCTTGGCGTGCACCGGTACTGTTTGTGAAGAAGAAGGATGGTTCACTCCGCCTCTGTATTGATTACCGGATGCTGAACCAGATTACAATCAAGAATAAATATCCTCTGCCTAGGATTGATGATTTGTTTGATCAGCTTCAGGGGGCTTCAGTCTTCTCGAAGTTTGACTTGAGATCTGGATATCACCAGCTGCGGATCCGGGAAATTGACATGCGTAAGACAGTTTTCGTACCTAGTATGGCCATTATGAGTTTTTGGTTATGCCATTCAGGTTGATGAATGCACCAGTCGCTTTGATGGATTTGACGAATAGGGTGTTCAAACCCTACCTGGACCAATTTGTTGTGATATTTGTTGATGACGTGCTGGTATACTCCCCTGATGTGCAGACTCACCAGGCACATTTGAGATGGTGTTAGAGACTTTGAGACAACATCAACTGTAAGCGAAGTTCTCTAAGTGTGAGTTTTTGCTGGAAGAAGTCACATTCCTTGGCCACATCATTTCAGGCGAGAGAATTAAAGTGGACCCAGCCAAGGTTGAGGTAGTTAGTAGTTGGGCCAGACCCAAGACCGTGACAAAGATCAGAAGCTTTTTGGGCTTGGCTGGTTATTATAGGAGGTTATTACAGGATTTCTCCAAGATTACAGCACCTTTGACTAGATTAACACAAAAAGAGGTTCCTTTCGTTTGGAACTGGCAATGCGAGGAGGGCTTCAATGAATTGAGGACTCGACTGGTCACATCTCTAGTTTTGACTCTACCCTCGGGGAGTGGAGGCTTTGCAGTAAACTGTGATGCTTGTGGGACAGGATTAGGATGTGTACTGATGCAGCATGAGAGGGTTGTGGCCTATGCCTTATATCAGCTGAAGAACCATGAAAGGAATTATCCCACTCATGATTTGGAAATGGTTGTAGTAGTGTTTGCACCGAAGATTTGGAGACATTACCTGTATGATGAGCAATTTGAGGTATTCACAGACCATCGGAGCTTAAGGTATATCTTCACTCAGAAGGATTTGAATCTGAGGGAGAGGAGATAGGTAGAATACCTCAAGGACTATGACTTTAGTCTATCCTATCACCCTAGGAAGGCTAATGTGGTTGCTAATGCCTTGAGCAGGCGCACTCACTTGATGGTCAGTTTGATGATCAAGGAGTGGCATATGCTAGAGGATTTGGTTGGTGTAGACCGTTGAGACAGTCTCAGGGACCTACTGGAGCTTGGGTAGCAAACATGTCTGTTCGCCCAAGGTTACTAGAGACTATTGTAGCTGCTCAGCAACTAGACCCCTTTGTGTAGGAGATTTGGGCTCAACAGGAGGCGGGAGAGGTGCCTCGTTTCTCTGTTGGTGTAGATGGAGGACTCAGGTATGACCTACGGCTGTATGTGCCTCAGGTGGAGGATGTGAAATAGAGACTACTTGATGAAACCCATCGGTCTAAGTATTCCATTCATCCCGAGAGCACCAAGTTGTATAAGGATTTGAAGACAAAATTTTGGTGGCCTGGAATGAAGAGAGAGATAGCTGAGCATGTGATGAAGTGTGCAACCTACCAAATGGTCAAGATCGAGCACCAGAAGCCTGGGGTAATGTTGCAACCTCTGGATATCCCAATTTGGAAATGGGAGCATGTATCAATGGACTTTGTGATAGGATTGCCCAAGACCAGGAGAAAGAACACACCATCTGGGTGATGGTGGATCGTCTCACAAAGTCAGCACATTTCTTACCTATGAGGGTGAATCTCCCATTAGCTCAGTTGACAGAGTTGTATGTGGCAGAGATAGTTCGACTGCATAGGGTGCTGGTGTCCATTGTGTCTGATAGGGACACCAGGTTCACATCTAGATTCTAGGGAGCATTGCAAGAGGCTTTCAGTACCATTCTACATTTTAGTACAGCCTTCCATCCCTAGACAGATGGGCAGACTGAGAGGACTATCTAGACCTTAGATGACATGTTGAGGGCCTGCACCTTGGATTATAAAGGAAGCTAGGAAGATCATCTTCTGTTGATCAAATTCGCCTACAACAACAGCTATCACTCTAGCATAGGTATGGCACCGTATGAGGCATTGTATAGCAGACCTTGTAGGACACTTACCTGTTGGGATGAAGTAGGCGAGAGGCAGCTCGTGGGGCTAGAGATTGTGCAGCAGTATGCAGAGAAAGTGGACCTGATCAGGAAGAGATTGGCAGCTGCACAGAGTAGGCAGAAGAGTTATACTAATCGGAGGCGCAGACCTTTGGAGTTTGAGGTTGGAGATTTCGTCTTCCTAATGGTGTCACCAACGAAAGGCATATTTAGGTTTGGGAAGCGGGGAAAGCTGAGTCCTCACTACATTGGACCCTATAGGATAATCAGGAGGGTCGGGGAAGTTGCCTATCAGTTGGCCTCCAGAGTTCTCAAGCGTGCACAGTGTGTTTCACGTCTCGATGTTGAGGAAATGTTTGGTTGCTACGTCCCAAATGATTCCAATCCAGTCGAGTGAACTGCAGGAAGATTTGTCCTTGGTGGAGGACGCTGTACAGATCCTTGATAGGAAGGAACAAGTCCTCAGGAAGAAGGTGATACCTCTTGTGCTAGTTCAATGACAGCGTTGAGGATGCTACTTGGGAGCGAGAGGCGAACATGCAGTTCCAGTACCCCCACTTGTTTGATCAGTGAATTTCGGGGACGAAATTCTTTTGGGGGGGTATGATGTAACATCTGTGCCTGATTTTCCATTTAATGTAAAACCATGGAATTTTCTGTATTATTTGAATATGGTTTGTTAATGGATAATCAAGGTTGTGTTGTTGGTTGTGGTCTCTCCTTGTGCATTGTGTTCCTGGTTTTTCCCTGGTGGTGTGACTTCTTTGGCTTTGTGGGTCTGTATGTGCATTTTGGGACCCATGTTTGGGGGTGAGACCCACTTGAGCTTGGACCTAGTCAAAGGAGCCCAACCATGCCCATGATCCCTTTTTATTCTATGTGGCCCGTGACCCGTCTCCTCCTGCTCGTGAGCCCTAGTGGGAGGACTGCTTGTCCCATCCCTTCCACGGCAAGGAGGCTAGTAGAGGGGCCAGCAGGATTCCGGGGGATGGTAGACGAGGAGGTGGCGTTAAAGGGAGGTGTGGATCGTGTTGAGGAAGAGGAGAAACCAAGGGCAGTGCGGAGGCTAGGAGCGAGTCGCAAGCCAGGATTCTGGGTTTTTGCTTTATTTATTTAATTTTGTTATTTAGACTCTATTAGTTGTTTTTGGGTAGTACCTGTACTGTTATGTAGCACAAGAGCATTACAAGATTATTATTGCAAAGTTGAATTTATATGTTTTTAACAAGATGATTAGTTTCCTTCTTCAGTTTCATTATCCTTGTTTACATCTTCATGCCATCAGATGTCAAATTCATCCCATGTGTCTCTACCACTATTCACCTTTTTTTATTGGATTGTTGCCATTTACCTGTGGTTACCACCAATCTCGTATCCTTGTGGGTCATGAGAAGATTCTTTCTAGCTTAATTATTCACTAGAACATTGCGTTGAACCAATGGAAAGCTTCAGTTCTATGATGACATAAAACTGAGATACCACCTCATGTTTGAGTAGCAATAGGACATGTATTCTGTTCACGACTTTCAGGAATAATGATTGATGCATGCATGTATCACTTCTCTCATTACAGTCAGGTTCTTGTCGATTTGTAGTTGAGGATTGAACTTGGAATCTGAAATGGTTTTGTAGGTCCTTGCAGAGGGTTTTTTTTTTCATGCCCTTTCTTTGAAGTACGTAGATGCTTGTTTCGCATCGGTGAAAGCTGATATCGCTAATTTGAAAGGCAGGTGCAGAGTTGTACATAGATTCTTCACATGCAAAATTTTTCACCAAGCAATTGCAATATTCTGGTAATTCGAAAGGGGAGAGTGATCAGCTGTGTCCTGTTCATCGAGCAGGTTGATATTGTCAAGGTCAACCAATGGTTTTTTCCCATCTTGGCTGTCATCATTTGTTGCAATACAAGTCTAAATCCTTTTAAGTCCTTGGAAAGGAGAGTGTGAAAGACAAATAACATTATCAATTACCAATAACTATCCATAGAAAGGAGGGAGTGTTGTCAAGTCCTTGGAAAGGTGTGAGAGTTATAGTTAACTAGAGTTGTCCATCAAATCTGTCCTCAATAACATTCACAATAAGCTCTCAATGCTAAGGTTAACATTATTAAAAAATTTGTATTTTGTAAAGACAGTTTGTGAGGATATGGTAATAAAAAGTCTTCGTAAATTTTAATGATGGATAACGAAGAATAGTCCTCATAAATTTTTAGTGAAGACAATAATATCATTTCATAAATTCTCGTTAAATTATCCTCGCAATAGTATCATTTCATCGCACGAGTCCTCAATAAGTTGTTCTTGCAATAGTATTCTAAAATTTCATCAGGCGGTCTTCTCTCCCTTTTATGCTAATTATTTTTCTTTTCCTTTCCTCTCTTTTACGCCTCTACCTTTGCCTCCCTATGCGCCTTTTCTCCCTTAGCCTCTTTTGCAGCAAGTGTTGTGGTAGAATGGTGCAACAGCAATGGCCTAGAGTTTCAGTTCTCATATTCTTATTATATATTCTAAGCATGAATATTCATGTAGTAATTGAGGAATAAATTATTAATGTTTGTGTTTTAATTGTTACAGACCACTAAACTATGTAGGGAACCTACAGTGATAGAGTGGTGGACTACATCCCACACTAGTGGATCTAAGCATGTTTGGTCAACCCAGACTGTGAAGGATGTACTTGTAAGTAATCATGGTTATAATTAAAGTTACTTTAATAATATACACTTATATTTAATATTATCTTTAACTAACTTCTTGTGTTTATTTATACATGATAGGTATACATTCTTGTACTAAGAAAAATATGGAAACGATAATATCGATGAACATCCAACCTTTGACAAGAAACTTTGAAAGCAAGTTTCAATGGAAAGGAATGTAGGTAGTTCATCAAGAAGGCAAGACTTAGGTGGTTTAGATCCATACTACTCAGAAGATACAACTATTGGTTCTTCTATGGCTTCTACTGGGCAGTATCGTCTTACGCCTCAGGCTTCTACTTCATTTGATCCAGAGTACTTCAGTTCTCAGTTGTCACAGATGGCGATTACATTAGAAGGTTTCAGAGCTGACATATGCTCAGAAATAAAGAATGAAATAAAGAATGAAGTAAGGACTGAAGTAAGGAATGAAATAAGAGATGAAATACATACTTTGGAGGATCGACTTGTAAGATAAGGTTTTATTTAGTTTTAAAATTTTTGATATACGTAAATTATCATGTTGAATTTAATATTATAATATAATCAATGTTCATTATAACATATTTTAAGTTTGTTTTTTATAATCAGAAGATATAGGGACGAGGAAGAAGTTGATTTGGTAAGTGATGATGAGGAGAATTACGAGGAGTATACATGTCGTCGTCGCTCCATCCATGCATCATCTTCAAAAGGTAAAGGAAAGCAAGTTGGTTCCAGAAGAAAGTGATATGTAAAATATCGTTTTGACTTGTATTATATCTAGTGATTTGTATTAAGACATTTCAGTGTTGTATTAGCTACTTATTTGTAAAAACTTTGGATGTGTAAAATCTTATGTTATATGATCAATTGAAACTTTTTTTTTATAAAATTTGTATATATGCAATATATATGTAATTTAATATACATGTGAATGTATTTGAATGTCATTTTACCAGGTATATAAATATAAATCTAAATATTAGTAGGTTCAATTTTGCAATGTATTGGTTTTTTTTACAACCCAGTATTTGTGAGGGCATGGCGAGGACATGTACTCACTATAAGTAGTGCTTGCCGAGTATTTAACGAGCACTTAGCGAGCCAATTACGAGGGTGTATCGAGGACATTTTCTCGTCATTTCCTCACTATTTTCTCGTTAATACTGGAACAACCATACAATCTCATCATATTTAACGACCACTTGCCAAGTCTATTGCAAGGATACATCGCGGATATAGCGAGGACATTACAAGGAACCATTTCCTCCTAATGTCCTAGCTATTATTTAACGAACACATTGCGAGGATATGTCTTCGCAGTAGTGATTTAACGAATTATTTATTTCCAAGGATAGATTGTCCTCGCTAAGTCCTTGTTGACATTAATGTGGACTTAGCGAGGACTCCGCGAGGACTTTGTGAGGAATAATGTTCTAGCAAAATCCTGTTTTTCTTGTAGTACATGCAACTAAATACTAATCGAGGGATTGTCCGCCATGTATATGCCATGAGCAGTTATGTATGCAATGTTTATATGAAATAAATGAAAGAAAAGAGGAAGATATTCCCTTCACTCTCGTACATTGTGGAGTGGATGAGGAAGTGGAGGCCGATTAACGGAGTTCCAGAGGTGCACTTTGGCTTTAATAAAATGATCTCTAGTGGATCTAAGACTTGAAAAGAGGATTGGACATGAAGAAGGGGCAGGAAGCTCTCTCTCTCTCTCAGGATCCCTCTCTCTCAAGATCCCTCTCTCTCAAGCTCTCTAGGATATCTAATGGCTCCTTAGAAATTTTAATGTGCCTCCTTCTTGGATTGAAGACATAGGAGGTCTATTTATAGAGTTTGAGACGGGAGATCTCGTCCAAGACGAGATATAGATCAAGGGTCAAGATTAATCTTATAAAATATGGTAAAAAATCCTTTTTAGATCTAGTCGCCTCTAGGATAGGTGACAAAATTATTCAGTTGCCGCTCATAGAGGCGACTAGGCGATTGAGCTCGGATTCCACGCATGCGGTGAATTGGCAACTAGTTGGCACGAAATTTGCCACGTAAGCTAATGGCCTATGCATGTGGTGTCGAGTAACTAAAAAGGAATTTTTGTAAAAAATTAAGATCAAAAAATATCCATTACGAATCTATTATCAAATATTGACCAAATCAATTCTGAAAAATCATACTCGTAATTGAAGAATTTTCGAATTCAAAATCCACTTAAAAAGTTAAGTAAATTGGATTTGAAAATCAAATCTTTAATAATTACGAGAAAACTCAATTAAAATATATTGGCAATCAATTGGATATTTTGGATTTTATCTTTATTTTTTAGCATTATCATGAATTAAATATAAACTATAACTATAAAATGTGATAACATATCATAAAGTCTTAATTTTGGTAAAAATAAAAATAAGTGATCTTAATTATCAAGTCATCCAAATTTCAATAATTTTCTGGAATTATTTGGCATTTATAATGATTTATATGATAAGCACATATTATTTAAATGTTAGAAAATCATAGAAATTATAATAATTATGGAAAAAATCATAATAACATTTATGAATATCCCATATATTATATAAAGGCCAGGATGACAAATTATATGAGAGAGAATGGCCAAGATTATAGTCGCCTCCTTGTATGGCGCTTAGAAATCTAGTCGCCTATTGAAGTGGCGCCTAGAATATTAGTCACAACTGAAAATGGTGACTAGTCTTGTCACTTATGAAATACCCCCTGTTTTTTATCTCAATCCATAAAGATGCTATAAACCCAAAAAACACAGAAATTCCATGAGAAAATTTGGAAAAGGGTTAGAGATCCTTAGCTACGTGATCTGGAACGCCTCAAGGATTCCGATCCTAAGTAAACTTTGAGAAATACGAAAATGGGATATCTACATATTCGAGGCTTCTTTGCTTCTTCAGGGGAGGGAGAAATCAGTTCAGTAGTCAAAAAAAAAGACCAATTCTTAGTTAACGTTGGGAAGTATAATTCACCGACTTCAGAACTTTTAGTCCCTGTCAGGGTTGGCCCTACTCTTCTAAATAAGATTTCAGTATCAAACTCTTTGGTTGATTCTCTAATTAAATCCTCTTTTTCATGGTGAAAGGATCCTTCGGTTGCTCAAGGTTGTGGGGAGGAGAATAGGAGTATGAAATCTACGTTGGAGCCTCCTAATAGAGAATTGACCCTGCCTAATTTAAATTTGTCCTTCAATGAACCTAATGTTTTGGAGGTGGAAGGTAGTAGGAATTCTATATGGAGTTCCAAGGACTCACGGGATCTTCTCCCGGAGGGTCGACAGGGGCCATGTTCACTTGAGAGTACGTTGGGTCCCTCCACGATGGTTCGCTCCTCTCTGATGATGGGTAACCTTCTCAACAAGTCATTAGTCAATTTTTCAAATTTTGAGGGTAGACATGCTTGTGATAACCAAGATGTTTTGTGTGGCTTGTCAGAAAGACATCAATCTAATGCCTTCTTGTATTCCGCTTTTAACTTCTCAATTAAGGAATACTTAATTACAGTATCGTAAGCAAGTTTCGACTTTAATGTAGATCATAAAGTTGATGGTAATAGGGATTCATCTAGCAAAATCTCTTTAGATTTCTTAAATCACAGCTTAGAGGGTTTTACACTTAATGGTCAAAAGATTTTGTCAATGGATGTATTGCAACCCTTCTCAAATAGTGTAACCATGCTGGCGACAGCCTCGAGGATTTTGACGCGAAAGGCCAAAATACATGAGGATCGGCAAAGTCACGGCAAAAAAGCAATAAAATAAAAATGCAAATGTAGGAGTCGCCACCTAGTCTATTAAATGGAAGACAAGGAAAACTATAAAAACATGCAAATTATGCAATGGAAAAGTAGGTCATAAACCAGAAAAAATGGGTAAGGATCCCTGTTACGCACGAGGAAGGTATTAGGCACTCTCGTGCGCCCGATAAATCAGTCTTCTATTGGTTTCTCATTTGCTTATGAAATGTCAACTTTTCAACCTTTTCTGTATGCGTGAGGGCGATATGCCATGTCATGCTAATGTGTGTAGTGTCTTATGCTAAAATAAGGGTGCATGATGTGTAGGGTGTGTCCTAGTGCTCAAAAGTATCACTCGTATGTCAGGTCAAGTGTCGATGCAAAGATATTGCATAAATAAGATCAAGGATCTAAGTATTTTGAGTGATTTTCCATCCTTGCTTTGCTATATGCCAAATGCAATCTAACATGTATAAAAATAGTTAAAAGCAGAGCTATGCCTTCCTGATATATCAAGGAAGAAAACCAAAAAAAGTCAGAGGAGAATCGAAACAAAAATCATGCCAGAAAACCATGCAAAACTGGCTATGTGCTACTGTAAAAACAGGCCAGTGTGCCTGTTTGGTGCGCCAAATTGGTGCTCCAGTCAGGTGTGCCAAATATGTGCTCCTATGTGGGCCAGAAAGATGTGCTGAGGGAAAACAGAAATCCATGCAGCGCCAAATCACATGAGAATGCATTCTGGAAAGTACACAATGTAAAATCTATTGAAAAAAATCTATAAGTACATTTTGATGATAACAAATGAAATTGATTAATTGTTAATAATCACTTAAGAAAATATGAAATATTCAAGTATTGAATATGAAAATCATTTACAAAGGCATAATATTCATTTATGTATAATATTAATGTGATTGGACTCATATGCAAAGATAGAAGCCTTTTGTAGCTTATATGCATATCGACATACCGAATTATTTCGGTATACCGAATCAGGGTATATCGGTACATCACTCGGAGCACCGAAATTCAAAGGAATTAAAGCTACCAGAAAAATGGTCGACCGGTCCATTTCGGCATACTGTTTCAGGGAATTTCGGTAGATCAAACGACACACCGAAGATTCAAGGACCAAAGGAAAAAGTGACTTTTCAGCAAACCGAAAATCTTCCGGCATACCGATTTGTCCCGACCGTTGTAGATATCGGTCGACCGGTCAAATTCGGCATACCGAATCTTCTGTCAGTAAATTGCAGATTTACTAGTCGTTAGACCCAATTAGGCAAACTTGTATCATTATAAATAGAGGTCCATATGTAGTTCTAAACTCACCCATTCCTTCATATTATTATATTCTATTGAGTGATCAAAGTGAGTTGTAATATTTCGATCCAAGCTTTGCTTTAAGCTCCAAGTGCTCCAACATCTTTTCAAGGCAAGCAAGAGCAAAAGATCCAAGTGCTCCAAAGCTCTCTCTCTCAAAGCAATCAGAGGTTCTC